>JAJPUD010005001.1:36205-71659 GCA_023553655.1 Myrmecobius fasciatus | reverse complement strand
CTGTGAGAAGCAAAACTCAGTGCTCTCCAGGTGTTTCTAATTCTTCTTTTCTTTCCAGTCATCACCATCAGGAAGAACCGATCTTAGTCCAGCCTTGATCTTATTCTGCATTTTTTGGCCTTAATTTTGATTTTAAATATATCATTCAATAGCTTAGCTTTGTATTTACTTCAGCTTGGACTATGAAATCTAACTGGTTATTTGTAGATTCAAAGAGTTGTCATGGCTATTAAGCTCTCCAAAGAGCTTAAACAGTATTATGTGGAGCCTAATAACAAAGTGCCTTAGACTTCTAGAGCTTGGAAGGATGTGGAGAGCAATGTCTTGGTAAATGTTTAATAACTGATTGACTCTCCAGGAGAAAAATGCAAGGTGACACATTTAAAATTCAATCTGTATTATTAAAGTTTTCTCTATCACTGTCTTAACTCTAGACAATCAGCAAAACAAAAACTCAAACCCTGATTGGTAACTTGCCAATTTCAAAGATATAATAAATGTTCATACTGAAAATTTAACAATCAGATCCTACAAACTTGTGTGAGCTGGCTCCAACATATCCTGGATGGTAGAGATTATCCAGTCCAATTTCTAAAGTCAGAAGAGGTGAATATTTGCCCAAGATTACATACCTAATTAGTGGGTGAGCTGGGTCCAGAGAAGGGACCCCTTCTCAGAATAATGTTTTAAAAATCCCTTACATTCTTATTTGAGAAAAACCACACATAAAAGGAAACTGAAAAGTTGTGGGGGAAAGGAGGTATCCTGTTAAGAAGGGATGGAGATTGAGGAAATCGTCGAGAAGTTTAGGGATTACCTGGTCTGAGCACCTGGTCCTCAAAATGGCAGATCAGAGAGGAACTCACTGAATTAAGAAAGAATTTTTATTGGTTGAGGGCAAAAGTAATTGAGTCATGGTGCTGAAGTCTAGAGAAACATTAAGACTGGAACTAATGGGCAACATTTTACTGTACCAGCAGACTCCCTAATGCAAATATAATCCAGTAAATACTAGAATCGTCTTTCCCCAGTTTGGTATATGATAACTGAATCCGATTGTTGTCCTGTCATTGGCTTTTCCTTTTTCTTTTTTAATCAGAGCTATAACTAGGGTGAGGTTAGGAACTTTGGTTCAGAGTGTTGTAATGTAAAGGATGATGAATGCACTATTAAAAGAAGAAACAATCAAACAGCATACTTCCTACCTCTCCCTCTGTGCCCCAGGTAAGCTCTTCCTTGCCCAGCCCTATGATGCATCCTTCCCCACCATTTTGACTTCTCTACCTGACCAAGATCCAGATGTTTCCATGTCATCTTCAGTACCCATTACCTTGGCATCCTAGGGTCTCTCTTTCCACGATACCTATGTCCCCAAAGTCAACATCTCTCTTCAGGATCTCTTGACCATCTTCAACTACATTTGTATATTTTAGAAATTGATCTTTGGGGAAATATTCCTGTTGTTTGCTCTGAGTGACAAAATAGCTAGCTCTGTCTTTCTTCCCTTGGTTGAGCTAAATGAGTAGGTGGGGTCATATCTAGATCCTGCTGATGGGATCACTGTGAATGTGTTGTTGGGTTTTTTATGCTAAAGAAAGAGGAGAAATCCTTTTCTTGATTTTGACCTGGACAAATGCAGTGATTTGTAAATAAGACCATGTTCACAAAACATTTTGGATTGTCTTTCTTCAAGAAATATTTAATTGAAGGGAAGAACAGGTGAACAGAATAAGCATTTATGTATTGCCTAGTATGTGTGAGGAACAACAGTGCTAAGTGCTTTACAGATATTACCTCATCTGACCCTCACAAACACTCTGGGAGGTAGATGCTATTATTATATCCATTTTACAATTGAGGAAACTGAGGCAGATGGTGATTAAGTGACTTGCCAAGAGTCACATAACTCATAAATATCTGAGGCTGGATTTGAATCCAGATCTTCCTGACTCCAGAGCTAGTATTCTGTTCCCTGTGCCACCTACCTACCATTTAAGGCAAAAACATTGTCTCCCTTGGTTTAAAAAAAAAAAAAAAATCCCTCCTTCAAGTAATACAATGTATAACTCTGTTTTGTTGAGTACATCATATTAAGAGAGTTTGGGAGGGGGGTAAAATGGAAAAATAATTATTCTTTCTTTTTTAAATTTTATATCACAATCATTTGTATGTGCCCTTAGAAAATAGTTGTAAATATTCTTTATTAAAGGCTCACGTTAATGCCACCTTCCCTACTCACACGCATATATTGTAGCAACCAACATTTGCAACCTTGTCTAAGTGTCTACACCCATTGATTTCCCCACTTTTATAACAAAAGGAAGAAAATGTATTTCTTCATCTGTTCTCAAGGACCAAACTTGATTCTTCTTGTGGATTACAGTTTTCTTGGACTTTGAGAAAGTGACCTTTTCAGAGAATTGGTAACAGTGGTGATTCCTTTAACAAAACTAAGGATTCATGGAATATAGTGTTGATTCAGTGTTGATTCTGGGCTTTCTATCTTGCTGCTAGATAGATTCACCATTGTCTAGGATGGAATTTAAAGTCTACACTAGATAACGGTAGATAGAAAGGTTATGGGGAGAGGAAGAAAATATATTAGGTAGAAGCAGAGGACCAATTTCCACAAGGTAAGATGTGATAAACCAGACCTTGTCCCTGCAATGCCAAAATGACAGGAGAATCTAACAGTTTGTTCATTGCCATCTAAAGAAAATTACTAGTTGACTAATAGTATTTTTCACTTCTCAACCAGAGAACAGAGCATACACTCCTCAGTTTCTTTTTATTTCACCATGATATTCTTTTCCTGAAGAGTTCAAGAGAATGTTACCTTTAAAAGAAAAATTTAATTGATGTCTGCCTTTGTACAGCTCTGTCTCACATCCAGTTAATTCATGTACAAGTCAAGACGTTATCCTATGATGTCATTGGGACTCTTTGAAATGAAGGACAGATATCATCAATATTATCCCAAATATCCCTCCCTTCCCTTCCCTTCCTAGATAGCCATCCCATATAACAAATAGTATTTTCTTAGAAATAGGAGAGGGGGGAACCTAGCACAACTTATTTATATACTGGAAAAAGTCCAAAAACATGTTCAAAGTGTGATAATTGTGGATCCTCCTATAAAAGATTATCTCATCATGCAATTTGGATTTTTTGAAGGACTTCAAATAGAATTTCAGATGCAACCCAAAATATCACTATTTTTTTTTTCCATTTTATTAAAGCTTTTTATTTGCAAAACATATGTATGGGTAATTTTTCAACATTGACTCTTGCAAAGCTTTCTGTTACAAATTTTTCCCTCCTAGCCCCCTACCCCTCCCCTAGATGGCAGGAAGTCTATTACATGTTAATTATGTTAAAATACTTGATAAATCAAATATGTATATACAAAAATATCACTATTTTTAAAATTCATTTTTATTTTTATTTTTGAACTTAAAAAACAATTCATTGTTTAATTTTACAAAGGGTTGTTGTCCCAATACAAATTTACAGGTATATGGGCACCTCTACAGCCACTACATCCCTATTTATAAATAGGTTCTCCTGCTCTAGTTGTCCCAGTCACCATTTTGTGAAAGGTAAATCTCATGATGTTATTTCATTATCATCTTGAAATCTTCAGATTTCTTCCAATTTGCTTTCTTTTCCCATCCTACTTGAAGAACTACCCAAGTGAGAGTGAACCATAAATTTTATCACTCCCTCTCCCAGGTCATTCATCAATGTGTTGGGTCAGAGCTCTGAGGTTGCTGACTGTTGAAACACCCTCCCAGACACCTTCACACAACTGAAATTAAAACCACTTAAGATTACATTTTTTTGTTGTTGTTGTTAATGATTCATGTTCATTTTCAGGCCAAATGAGTCAAACCAATTTAGTGTACTCTTTTCTTCTTCTCCTTTCCCCCCACCAGTAGTTGGTACCAAATGTACCAACCACAGCACTGAAATCTAAAATTCTATTCCAATCTCACAAACCTGTCTGTTGTAAATTAAATCCAAACAATGTCTTATTTATTACTCTATTGTTCTCTGGACTTTTAAAGATTATTTTCCTAATATTTGTCAATTTTTTAAGCTGGAGAAATCAGAATATTATTCAATACCATTCTCCCTAAGTTTTTTCCTATGCCAATTAGACAAATAGTTGGTCTTTTCTCAATCAGCTGGAACTCCCTCCATGCAAATTGTTAAAAAAAATAATTATGCACTTGTATAGTACACTTATTTAGTTAGTATATTAGTCTGATTTTTTTAATTCCCTAAAGATCCACCTCTAATATTTACTTATTCACATTTTCCAAGTATTCTTTCTGTTATTTTAAGCTATCTTAAGTTATTTTAAGCATCTTCAGCAATTTATCATTCTCCAAATGTCATTTTTGTTTCTTGTTATTAAAATCAGGTTGTGGAAGTTTTGGTTTTTTTTAAAGAGTTTGTTAGCGACCATTTTACAATATTTTATTTTCCCCAATTACATGCTAAAACAGTTTTTAAACTTTTTTTTTTAATTTTTTATTTTATTTGCATAACATATGTGTGGGTAATTCTTCAACAATAACCCTTACATAGCTTTCCGTTACAAATTTTTTTTTCCCCCAACTCCCCACCCCTCCCCTAGATGGCAGGATATCCACTACATGTTAATTATGTTAAAATATTGGCAAATCGAATATATGTATACATATTTCTAAACTTATCATTGGTGTGCAAGAAAAATCTTATCTACACAAACGATATATCAGATAAAGGAAACACAATGTAAGCAAACATCAATCAAGGAGTATGAGAATGTTATGTTGTGGTCCACATTTCGCATCCCTCTCTCTGGGTGTATATGGCTTTCTTCAGTGAACAATTGGAGGTGGTTTGAAACATTTCATTGTTGAAGAGAGCCATGTCCATCAGAATTGATCGTCATATAGTACTGTTGTTGCGTCATATAGTACTGTTGTTGCCGTGTATAATGATCTCCTGGTTCTGCTCATTTCACTCAGCATCAGTTCATGTAAGTCTCTCCAGGCCTCTCTGAAATCATCTTGCTGGTCATTTCTTACAGAACAATAATATTCCATAACATTCATATACCATAATTTATTCAGCCATTCTCCAATTGAAGGGCATCTATTCAATTTCCAGTTTCTAGCCACTACAAAAAGGGCTGCCACAAACATTCTTGCACATGTGGGGCCTTTTCCTTCCTTTATGATTTCTTTGGGATATAAGCCCAATAGAAATGCTGCTGGGTCAAAGGGTATGCACAGTTTGATAACTTTTTGAGCATAGCTCCAAATTGTTCTCCAGAATGGCTGTATCCGTTCACAGTTCCACCAACAATGCATCAGTGTCCCAGCCCTCCCACAACCCCTCCAACATTCATCATTAACTTTTCCTGTCATTTTAGCCAATCTGACAGGTGTGAAGTGGTACCTCAGGGTTGTCTTGATTTGCATTTCTCTGATCAACAGTGATTTGGAGCACCTTTTCATATGACTATAAATAGTTTTAATTTCATCCTCTGAAAATTGTCTGTTCATATCCTTTGACCATTTATTGATTGGAGAATGGCTTGAATTTTTATAAATATGAGACAATTCTCTGTATATTTTAGAGATGAGACCTTTATCAGAACCCTTAAATGTAAAGATGATTTCCCAATTTATTGCTTCCCTCCTAATCTTGTCTGCATTGATTTTGTTTGTATAAAAACTTTTTAACTTAATATAGTCAAAGTTATCTATCTGGTTTTCAATTAAGAGTTCCAGTTCTTCTTTGGACATAAATTTATTCCATCTCCAAAGGTCTGAGAGGTGAACTATATTACATTCCTCTAATTTACTTATAGTATCACTCTTTATATCCAGATCATGAACCCATTTAGATCTTATCTTGGTATGTGGTGTTAGATGTGGGTCAAGCCCTAATTTCTTCCACACTAGTTTCCAGTTTTCCCAGCAGTTTTTGTCAAATAGTGAATACTTATCCCAAAAGCTGGGGTCTTTGGGTTTATCAAAAACCAAATTGCTATAGTTATTGCCTAGTTTGTCTTGTGATTCTATCCTATTCCACTGATCGACTACTCTATTTCTTAGCCAGTACCAAATGGTTTTGATGACCGCTGCTTTATAATATAGTTTTAGATCTGGTACAGCAAGTCCACCATCTTCAGCCTTTTTTTTCATTAATCCTCTTGAAATTCTAGACCTTTTGTTTTTCCAAATGAACTTTGCTACTATTTTTTCTAGATCTGTAAGATAATTTCTTGGGAGTTTGATTGGTATGGCACTAAATAAGTAAATTAGTTTGGGTAGTATTGTCATTTTTATTATATTCGCTCGTCCTACCCATGAGCATTTTAAGTTTTTCCAATTGACTAGGTCTGATTTGATTTGTGTGGAAAGTGTTTTGTAATTTAGTTCATATAGTTCCTGACTATCCCTTGGCAGATAAATTCCCAAATATTTTATACTATCAACAGTTATTTTGAATGGAATTTCTTTTTGTATCTCTTGCTGCTGAACTTTATTGGTAATATATAAAAATGCTGATGATTTATGTGGATTTATTTTGTATCCTGCCACTTTGCTAAAGGTGTGAATTGTTTCTAGTAGTTTTTTAGTTGAGTCTCTAGGATTCTCTTCATGTCATATACCATCATGTCATCTGCAAAGAGTGATAATTTGGTTTCTTCACTACCTACTCTGATTCCTTTTATCTCTTTTTCTTCTCTTATTGCTAAAGCTAACATTTCTAATACAATATTAAATAGTAATGGTGACAGTGGGCAGCCTTGTTTCACTCCTGATCTTATTGGGAATGGTTCTAGTTTGACTCCATTACATATGATGCTTGCTGAAGGTTTTAAGTAGATACTACTTATCATTTTAAGGAAAAGCCCATTTATTCCTATACTCTCCAGTGTTTTTAATAGGAATGGGTGTTGGATTTTATCAAAGGCTTTTTCTGCATCTATGGAGATAATCATATGATTTTTATTAATTTGGTTATTAATATAATTGATTATGCTAATAGTTTTCCTAATATTGAACCAGCCCTGCATTCCTGGTATAAATCCTACTTGGTCATGATGTATTATCCTGGGGATGACTTTCTGTAATCTTGTTGCTAAAATAGTTTTTAAACTTTTAAAAGAGTTTTGAGTTCCAAATTCTCTCTCTCTCCCCACTTCCTGAGATAATGATCAATCTGACATAGTTTATACATGTGCAATCCTATAAAACATTTACATATTAGTCATTTTATACAAGAAGACTCTAATTTTTTTTTTAAAGAATAAATGAAAGAAAGAAAGTAAAAAATAACATGCTTCAGTCTGTTTTCAAATAGTATCAATTCTTTCTCCAGAGGTAGATAATATGCTTCTTCATGAGTCCTTTGGGATTGTTTTGGATCGTTGTATTTTTGAGAAGAGCTAAGTCATCCAGGGTTCTCCGAACAATATTGCTAATACTGTATACAATGTTCTGGTTGGCTAGCAGTAATTTAAAAATCTTCTTTCCTTTTTATTCTTGGTTTTCTCAGTGACTTGAGTAAAAAATACCTGCTTAAGATTCCTTCTGCTGATATTCATTTTGTTTTCATTCACTTCTAGTCTCTTATGAACTTTGCTGATTTTAATATATTGCCTGACCCTTTTTTCCTTTCTCACGGCTCTGAACTTCTAGAAGCATATATTTTTAAAAAAGATTTGATAATAATTTTAAAATAACAATTTTTTTGGCAATAATAATCATTTTAATAATTAGTATTGATTAAATTTCTATTCCTTCTTAAGGCTCATCCCACTCATTGATATGAGGAATAACACATCGAATTCCCAAGATCCTAACCTGAAAACCAAATCTTTTAACTTATCACTGGAGAACTAGCTATGAAGTACATTTACAATTATAGACAAAACTATTAGAAACTTCTAGGCATGTAGCACAAGTCCATTGTTAATCCCCAAGCACAAGATTTACGATTGTGGACATACTTTTGCCATCTGTCACTCGCCTTACTATTCAGTGGAGAAACCAGATTCCCCAGCCCACCCTCTCTTTGCATGGATCACCCTTGCCGAGGAAACATTTGGAGGCTTTTTGTTTAAGGAGGCCATGTTAATACCCATGCTCTGACTTACTCCTTGCCTCCACCCACCCACTAGAGAATCATGGAAATCACAAAGTACATTCCTAAAATTATTTTTAGAATCCCAGAATCTTAGAATTGAAAGGAAGCAGAAATTTCAGAGTTAGAGAGTCAGGTTAAATCATAGAATATCAAAGGTGAAGGGACCAACCCCCCTCCCTTTTACTGAGAGCAAAGAATTGATCTGATTCTTGCTAAATTAAGTAAGGGCCATAAAAACCACAAAAGTTTTGAGGTAACAGCATATCCCAAAAGAATAGCCTCATTTTATAAATGAGATGCAGTCTCTATTCTTTACAAAAAAACAAAACAAAACAAAACAAAACAAAAACAACCCTTTTTTTAACCAAATCTTAAAATTGGAAGGGGGACCATCTAGCCTAGCCTGTGACATTCTGGACAAGAGATCACATGGCCAGAGCGTGAAGACTTCTAGTAAGGGAGAACCTTTTACCTCCCAGCACAGCCCTTTGCACTTTTGACAACCAGTCCTAGACATTGTTTTTCCTTATATCCAGTTTAAATCTGACACTCTACAGCTTTTACTCATTGCATCTAGCTCTTCCCTATAGGACCAAATGGAACAAATCTAGTCTCTCTTCATCCTGAAACATTTGAGTTCAACAATCTCCTACCCCTCGGTCTTTGCTTATCTTGACTAAATGTCCCTAATTCCTTCACTTGCTCCTCAAAGCCACCCTTCTCTGCATGTTCTCCACGTAGGCAGTTTAAAATAAAATTATTCACTTAAAATCGATGCTGGCTAATATGGACAATGAAGATTCTCCATAGTTCTAATTTCAGCATTTAGCAAGAATTCAATTTGTTCTTTCTTGCTGGCAGTAAATGGAGCAGCTTGAAAATCTAAGGTGTCTATATTAACTCAGAGTCTGAAGGGGAAGGTCTCTTATCCATTCATCATTCTGACCACTTTCTAGCTTGTCAACCAAAACTGAAGGGCTAAGGAGAAGCCATTGTCATTGATAGATGGATGGCAGCCAACATGGAAAGGATTGCTTCATTTGTGTTATGGCCACCATCTGACACCACTTTGGGAGGGACCATATGCAGTGAACTTAGAGGAGGACATGGACAAAATCCACCAGAAAGGCTGTTGTGACTTGTATTGTTGGAGGGATTACCTACAGTGGTAAGATTATAGATCCATTTGACTGTTTGCGTATGGAGTCCTCCATATACCATTACAAAGGGAGCCATTGTTCCTGCCTTCCAAACATTTATATTGGTTTTTTTAAGGACTTAGGGACTGATCTTATAATTTCATTGCTGGAGAGAGCTGAGCAATACAAGTAAGCATCATATTTGCAACTGCAGAGTTCTCTGTAGTCTTTTTTTTTAATTAATTTTTATTTTTTAAATTAATTTATTTATCTTAATATTCTGGGAGAGAAAAATCAAAACAAATGGGAAAAACCATGGGAGAGAAGAAAAAACAGAAAAAAAAAAGAAATGAACACAGCATGTGTTGATTTCCATTCAATCTCTATCCCTGTAGTTTTAAGAGACTAATCAATTCTTTGCTCTCAGCAGAAGGGAGGGGGTTGGTCTCTTCACTTTTGATATCCTATGATTTAACCTGACTCTCTAATTCTGAAACTAGCCTTGCCCAGGGCGATACAGTATATGTCAGAGGCAGAACTTAACAATAATAATGATAGCCAACAATTATTTAGTGCCAGTCTTTGTGCTAAATACATTACAATTACTGTCTCATTTAATATTCCTGGCAACCTGGGAGGTGAATGCTGTTATTATCCCCATTTTTCAGATGAGGAAACTGAGACAAACAGGTTAAGTGACCTGCCCAAGAACACAGCTATTAAGTGTTTAAGGTTGGATTTGACTAAACATCTTCCAGACTCCACATCTGACACAGTATCTGTGCACTACCTAGCTGCCTGAGATCTAAGGCTATCTCCCTATCCACTCTCTTTAAATGCACAGCAAAATCTTACTGGTCACAATACCAACTTTAGTTGCAAAACAGACTCTGATTTTGAAAACGGATGAAAGAAACTTGTCTTTAAAGGGAGTGTAATAAAGAATTCAATAAAATAGGCTTGAACAAGTCTGTTTTCCAGAAATAGCAAAATGGTGTTAATCATTTTGCTATGAATCATGGAGCTAAAAGAAAAATCTACAAACTTTTTTTGTGTGTTAATGCCAGCTTTATATTTAAGTGAGTTTTATTAACAGAAAAATGTTTTTAAAAAGGATAGAAATAAGACTTGGAAGTAAGAAACCTGGCAATTCATTCATTAAGTAAAGAAAGACCATTCATCCCTCTGATCTTTGTTTTCATCTAAAATTGATCTAAGATTTTTTTTTCCTCTCTCCTCATCAGTACTTCTAGATGAATTAGAGGACTCTGTATGGTGGAGGCCATTTGCCTGCTGTGCCCTCTGGGGAACTCTCCCTTGATACTCTCACCTGGGGATGAAAGATGCTTTGTGCCATATTGCAGCCAGAACTCCCTTTTATTCCTCTCACAGCTGGATTTTTCTCTGAGAGCTGTTTAGAACTGGTCAGGTTTCTATAAAGCACCTTGAGCTACTTTGATATATCAAGTTAATTATGCAGCCAGTCCAATTGTTCAGGATTAACTTTATAAAACCAGCCTTTCTTTTCTTCCTCCTGTCCTGACCCCCAGTCCCAGGAGACAAAGTCTTCTCATCCCCTCTCTGGGTTTCCTTCAATCAGTTCTCACGGACTTGGCCATGAAGCATCGTCCATGAGCAAAATCTAAGTGGATAGCTCAGTCGGTTCATTTCTAGAATTACCAGCACACATTGCCCCTCTGAAGACTCTTCAGTTACGATCCTTCCAACCCTAAGGGGCTCGTGCTCTAATACATTCTTGCGTGGTCTTCTCTTAGCCTGAGTATAATGAGACTGGACAGTAATGATCACTGTGCTTATTGTTTCTGGGCCCATGTCCCTTGGAATCAGAACATTTGCCAGTTACAAGGCTCTTTCATTCACATTAGAAATTAATCAGATGAGATTCAAGCTCCATCAGGATGAGCATTTAACTTGACTCTAGGCTGAATTTTCTGCATCTGACTGAACAAATCCATCTATTTTGGCATGCCCCTGGCCTTTTGAAACTTAATCCAGGCTCACTGGACCTGAATTATAATTTGGTAACATTCAGAAATGAACTGTATTAATTGAAGCCCCATGGTTCAGATCTCTTCCTCTATCATATGCTAAAATCTCTTCCTGGGAAGTTGCTTACAATCTCTATGCATTCCTCAAGTCATTCTCAATATTAAAACATGATGCTCTCTTTTTTTATTGTTTTTTTTTGTTTTTGCGGATTTTGTTTTGGTTTAAGTTTGTTTTTTTTTTTTTTTTTTTTTTGCTGAGGCAATTGGGATTAAGTGACTTGCCCAGGGTCACACAGCTAGGAAGTGTTAAGTGTCTGAGATCACATTTGAATTCAGTTCTTGCCTAGGACCTTCCCATGCATGTGCCCAGGTTCTGGTACTGGTGGGCTACGTGTGGTTATGTGTATGTGCACATACAAGAGTATTGTTCCCAAGAGATGACTCTCCCTTTGCCACAGACTAGCGGAAGTGAATTTTTTTTTCCCCTAAGGTTAAGTGACTTGCCCAGGGTCACACAGCTAGGAAGTGTTAAGTGTCTGAGACCAGATATGCACTCAGGTCCTCCTGACTTCAGGGCTGGTGCTCTAGCCACTGCACCAACTAGTTGTCCTGAAAAAACCGAATTCTGACAGAGATTTCTTTTCCTACTTAATATTTACATTGCTAATGAGCATAATATGACAAGCAATTACAAATGATAGCAGAGCCGCCAGTACTATAGTGCCAAACTTTGAGACATCTTCAGGGACTGTAAAAATCCAGAAAGACTGTTAAAAGTGATATAGACAGGTGGATAGAACTAGGATTTCCTTAGGAAAAGGAGAAGAGTTCATATATTTTAGCTATTTCTCTTTTTAATTGTAAACAAAACTATTCCCCTCCTTAGATCCACCCCAGGTTGTAGGATGAATCACCCAGAAGTGTGATCATGGGAAATCAGAGATGGAGCCCTCTTTGATGGCAACACTGCATGTTCAAGAACTTCCCTTTTCGTGGAGATAAAACCCCCCCTGGCTTTGCACTCATTAAGAATTCTAAAGGAAAATAAACACAAAGTTAGCAGGAAGCAATGATTTCCCACTTTTTGACCACCAATCAATTAATAAGCATTTATTAAGTCTCTCCAATGTGCCAAGAATTGTGCTAAATGCTGAAGAGATGAAGGCATTGAATAAAACTGAATGAAATATTCACAATGGGTTTACATTTTAATGGGGAAAGATAATATATACAGACATATGTGTATGTATATATATAGACATTATTCAGATATATATATAAAGACAATATATGCAGAAATATGTATATGTATATATAAAAATATAATATTCAGAAATATGTATATATAAAAGACAATATATACACATATATGTGTGTGTTTATGTATTTTTATATAACAAATTTAAAAATAAATACATCACGTAAAAATATAAAGTAATTTGGAAGGGAGGGTGCTAGCAATTGGGAAGATTAGATAGAAGATGATTCTCAAGCTGCTTCTTTAAGACAAAATAGAGAGGTTCAGAGAGTTGGAGGTGAAGCAGGATTAATTTCAGGCATTGGGATTGACCATGGAGACAGGAGATGGAGTGTCACATTCAGAGAACAGAGAGGATGCCGCTTTGGCCAGATAAGCTGAGATACTATTTTTCAAGCTACCTGCTAATGACCCCTTGGTCATAATGGAATCCTGATAAAAGAAAGGTATCCAAGCTAAGTGACAAGATCAATTCGGCTTCTGGATAATCATATGGGATTAATTTCCTCATTTTTCTGGTCTGTGTGATTATGATATAGCTGGAAAGAAAATAAACTTACAGCTTGGGAGAATTATCAAGGATTTGGTGAGAGAAAGTGTGGTGGAATGGAAAACAACCAGCATCGGAAAGAACCGAGTCTGGCATTCCTGCTAACTATCTGGATGACCTTAGGCAAGTAAGCTCAGTGCCAGGTATATAATAAGGGCTTAATAAATGCTTGTTGCTTACTTGCTTGCTCGATTTACAAGTTGAGGGGTCTGGATAAGGTGTGATAGCCAAGGTGCCTTCAAGCTTTAATAGAGTATGATTCTCTGGGCACATCTGTGTTTGGATCCCTTGGTTGGTACTAGAGCTAATAAGTAGCCAAATAAGTGATCCACCTTACGACCTAGGATTTATCTATAGAGGGAATGTTTTTGTTTAGCTCACTAAAACCCTCTGTTTCATGATCATAGATTATATTTTTGTCTTGGTCAGATGCCATATTAAAAATTCATGTTCTGAGTTATAGGAGAATTGAGAAGAGAATCTTGATGGATCAACATAAATTCATTTCTTTCCAAGGGTTATGATTTCTCTGTGAAAAAACTCCCTTTACTAATGAAAACTGTAATCCCGCCATTTCTGTCCAGTCAAACTTTGGGTGATGAACCTCTGAACATAGCTAATCAAATCTGTGGACACCAGGTTGATAGTCTTCCAGACAGTCCATACTTGAAGCTTTATTTGAAGTTTTTCCCAACTTTATAGGACATGTAAGAACTTGGATTTTGCTGGCATTTAAGGACTCTTTGAGAGTCCAGACTTATTTCTGTACTGCATTGAAGCATCAAAGTTGAATTTAAGTGGAGAAAATCTATGACTACTTCTGGGAAAACAAGCCCTGCTCATGATAGATGTTTACTCACGATGTTTTAGAAACATCAGCTTCGATTACGACGAATCAAAACTTTTTTAGAACTTTCCTTGGATGGATCAATGACCCTATGGTACTGTGGATCCCAAGGGACAGATCACAAGCCATTCTTGCTCTTATCCTTGTTAAGTTTGTCCGTGTCTCTCTGCCAGTTTTCCATAGGGAATCATCTTAATGATGGAGATACCTCTTCAAGTTCTTTTTATAATGGAAGAATATTAACTAGTACAGTTATCTCTCATTCTCAACACACAACTATTCCTCCTCCTCCTTTTCCGGTCATCTCCTCCATGTTCTATCTGTGTTGCCATTTGAACAAAAGTCTTTAGGAGGTGGTAGACTGAGGTCCACGTCCACTCATTTTTATTACTCTTTTTTTAATTTTAATTTTAATTTTTATTACTCTTTGAATCACCTGCAATTTGGATTCTGTTAAGATCATGCTGTTTCAAATAAAGTAGACTTCAGTGGGTGAGAGCAGTTTAGGATTATTGAAAGCCCGGCAATTTCCCAAATGTAATCCAGTCTGACCTCATCTTCCTAGTTATGTCTATACACATTATAGTATTCAGATGATAAAAACCAGCCAGAGGAGGAAGCCGGAAAGTCAATTAGGTGTCAACAGAGCCATTACCTTGGGTTACTGAACTCAGCTATTCAGAGAGCCGTCTTAGACAAATAATTTCAAAGATGTTTTTTCCAAAGATTTGTATACGTATTCACAATTCTGTATTATTTACATAGTATTTGATAATATAAAATTATAACTTTAATTATATTATTCTTACCAGTTTTTTTTTTTTAAATTCACATTAACCTCCATATTTTCATCATCTGGTTTGGATTAGGTCTCAGTCACTCATATGAGCATGACTTTTTGTTTTTGCCCAAGAAATGGCAAAAATTCTGGCCTAGTACACAATCTGCCTCATCTAATGATATACCTGTCAACTGACTGAATATAGAGATGAGTAATGCCATAAATAAGGGAGACTGCTGTGGGCTATGTGACCATTACCCACATCTCAGCAGAATATTTGGGGCTGATGGAGATGGAGTTGGAGAAAGAGCACAAAGATCTTAGCAAGGGGGAAGGAGAGAGGAGATTTTGGCAACACACTTTGATCTTTGTTTTCTGTAACAGTAGGATCTCAACTGGTGTTGATGAAGCTAATGTTTTCAAAACATGCAAAAAGCCCCTCTGTTAAGACATCATTAGCTGAGGACTTATGACAAGAGGGGACACACAGAGCCTAGAAAAACAGAGAAGCAATTTCCCCTAGTAAATCCCATTCTCAAAACCACTTTGCACTTTCAAGCTTTAATCACGGGATTTTGGCATGTGCTTCAAGTTATAAGCATTAATTAACTAGGGTTCAGAACTTCATTGCCAGGCAGTCATTTTTATAACTTTTTCTATAAAGAGAAGTATGGCCCATGGTAAAATTCAGCAGATTAGAAATTCTCTGGGCTTCTAATCCAGGCTTTAATTCTGAATCCAAATCTAACTGCGACCTCTTAACAAAAGTCAAGGACTCCAACAAACTTGACCGAAGTTCGGTGGCTTTCTGGGATGACATTTGGTCTTGTGGAGGAGGGATAGAAAAGAAGAGGTTTAACGAGCCATAAAACATAGCAGGATCAGAGGCATAGACCATGTAAAGCTAGATAGCTTTTTGTAGATGATAAAGCTGAGGTTCCAGCTAGTTTAAGTGAAGATCCCAAGATCACATAGATGGGACTTGAACTCTCATTTTCTTTTTATGCTCATCTAATCTCAGTAGGAAGCTACTTGGAAATGGCTGAAAATACAATCAATGTGGTCTCCTCTGTGTAGTCAAAAATCTCCTTCTATTAATAATTTATTTTTATTGATTTGTTTGCTTTAACATCACTGGGATTTTTCCTTGTATCCTTTCCCCTCCTCCCAGAAAGTTGTCCTTTATAATAAAGCAGTTAAAAAAAAAAAAAAAAGGAAAAAAGTTGAAAAAATTCAGCAAAACTGATCAGTTCATCAAAAGAAAATATGAATTTATACACAATGTCCCATACCCAACTTTTTTTTTGCTTTTTGCTGAGGCAATTGGGGTTAAGTGACTTGCCCAGGGTCACACAGCTGTTACGTGTCTGAGACCAGATTTGAACTCAGGTCCTCCTGACTTCAGGGCTGGTGCTCTATCCACTGCGCCACCTAGTTGCCCCACCCAACTTTTTTTTGTAAAGGAGGATGGAGGGGTACCTCTTGAATCCTTTCTAAGGTGATTTTCAATCCTTCTTAAGCAAAGACTAAATGACCACTTGTTTAGAATGACTTTGAGTAAGGTTTAGACCAATTAATGGTAGAAGACTCCTCTGATTTTGATATTGCCATTCTGAGGTTTTTTAGTTTAGCCTGAAGAAACACCCCTTAATTCAAATGGATTTCCCTTTGGTGGATGAGGATGCAATATGTGTACCCAGCAGATCCAGATTAGAGAGTAGGTTGCAAATGGAGCTCCCATTTTGTTGAAGACTTAGGTTGAGACATTCTGACTCAGTTGTTTGTTCTATTGAAAACCATTATTTCTATTTGTAGCCTTTGTGCTTAGTCTAGTGCTTGACATATCATAGGGTCTTAATAAATATTTTTCTATTCCATTCCATTTGGGGATTCAGATTGGATTAAGACCTCCATTTACAAAGAAGCACTAAAACGATTGGGTAAAGTGCATTAGTGTGAGAATGACTTGAATTCATCAGTTTCCTGAATTTCCTTATGTGTGAATTGAGATAACAAGGCTAAATTTGTTGTGAAGAATAACTAATAAAAATGATTGCAAGGTACTTGAATGAGTATGTAGTGTTATAGAAATGCTCATTAAAAATAGTTGGAAAAAAAATCAGACAGAAAGAAGGAAAATTGTCCCAAGCTTGAAGTCAGAAACTTAAAGTATTTACAAAAAAAAAAAAATCAAAATCTAGAAGTTTCTGTGTAGTAGATTCTCACAATAGTTGGCCAAAGAGGGGCAGCATGGGTTCTCAACCTAGGGGCTGTGGATAGATTTCATGAGAGAAAGAGATGTGGTCTATGAAATTGGATAGGAAAAAGAATCCCATCTTTACTTTCACTAACTTCTAATCAAATTTTAGCATTTCTTTCAATTATGAATTTAAAAAAAAAAAAAAAAACACCTAAGCATTATTATGAGAAGAGGATCCATAAGTTTCATCAGTTTGCTAATAGGGACCCTGACACAAAAAGGAGTTAGGAAGTCCTAATGTATTGGATGGTATAGGACTTAGAAGAACTGGGTTCTAGTACTGTCTCTCATACTTATTAACTATGTGACCATGAACAAGATAGTTACCTTCTCTGAGACTTAGGTAGGTCTCTAAAATAAATCTCAGGTCCTTGATATGTTCAAGAGACATCAATTAAGTGCTTAGAATCTATAAGGCATTCAGGGAAATAAAGAGATGCGGAAGACATGATCCTTGTCCTTGAAAATATAATAAGTGTTAAGGGGCACAGATAATCACAAAATAAATTAGAATGTTGTATGAACATATGGAGAGCTAAGTGGCTTAGTAAATAGAGTACTGATCTGCTGGCAGGAAGACATCTTCCTGAATTTAAATCTGGTCTCAAATACTTAATAGCTGTTTGACCCTGAGCAAGTCACTTAAACCTCTTTGCCTTCATTTCCTTATGTGTAAAATGAGCTGGAGAAGAAAAAGGCAAACCTCTCCAGTATCTTTGCCAAGAAGACCCCAAATGTGGTGACAAAAAGTCAGATGCGACTCAACAACTACAAGTCCATAAGAAGAAAAAAACAAAAACGAAGGATATTCTAAGAGTTCTGAAGAGACCATTACACACTGGGAAGGTCAATAGAGGCTTTATGCATCTCAACAGGGTCTTGAAGGGTTTCAGTAGGTATATATGAGGTGGGAAATACATTGCAGATATTCCAGGGGAAAACAAAGATGTCGTGATGGGAAAGCACAGAACAGGTTCTGGAAAGAGCAAGTAGGCAAGTTTCTTTTGCTGTGTTCTGTTCCTCATTTTTCCAAAGGCAGTAATCCATCAGTGGTAGATTTCCAAGAAGCATCTTCTGTGTATGTAGCATGGAAGTGACCTCAGAGGATGTCTAATGCAATCCCTTAATTTTACAGATAAGGAAGTTAAGCCTAAAATCCAAACAGGTAGCAAGATTTGGAGGAAGAAATTGGTTCCAGAGCTTGTGTTCTTTGGGCTTCACTCATATTATACAAAACAGACCTAGAAGTAATTGCTGCCTGACACCTTCATAACCTGACTTCAGGGGATTAGTGTAATCACATAGAGGTATGGGAGAAGGACCAAATGCAAGATATTAGTGCCACGTTAGAGCCCCAAAGTAGAGATGGGTAGTTCTGATGCCTTAGAGTTGTTTGAGAACATCCCAGAATCCAAATCTGGGAGGGATCTCAGGGATGATCTAATACTACCACGCGTGAACAGGAAACCCCTTGACAACATTCCCAACAAGTCTTGGTCTTCCCATTTTGGCTTGAAAACCTTTGGTGATAGAAAACTTGCTACTTCCTGAGACGGCTTCTTCATTCCCCTTTTAGAGCGCTCTACTCTTTAGGCTGCCTTACCTTAAGCCTAAATTGGTTTTATTGAAGCGTTCATTCTAGTTTAGTCCTTTGGGATCAAACAGAACAAGTGACTTCTCTGTTCCATATAACAGACCCTTGAAGACAACTGTTTTCCCTTCCACGCCCCCATACTCCCAGTTTTTTTTTTCCCCCTCCAGATTAGATATTCCCGATTTCTTCAGCTCATTCTCAAATCTTGTGAAGTTTAGTTCCCTAACAAGTTGGCTGCTCTCCAGTTTGTCAGCACGCTTCCTGAAATAAGTGTAACGGGACTCAGCATATATCCTAGATCTCTCCTCCTACAGCAGAGCTTCTTAAATTTTTTCCACTTGCAATCTCTTTTCACCCCAGAAATTTTTATGCAACCTTGAGTAAATCAATACACAAAATAGGTATACAAATCAAATATTTACTGATAATAAATCACAATTTTGTGACCCCCTCCCCACATTGGTTACAAGAGCCTACATGGATCATGAACCACAGTCCTAAGGTACCATACAGGAAATGATTGATCATCTCCTTAATTTTATTCATTAGCTATACAGTGTCACCTTATTAACTAACTTATCAAGAACTGTCAGTTGAGTAAACCCCCCAGATCTTATTATACATGACTTCTTTTCTTAGTCAGGTTACTCCCAACCTGGATTTGTACAGTTGTACAGTTGTTTGTTTGTTTTTAACCAGCACATAGAACTTACCCTTTATCCTTATTACATTTTATGGCATTTGATTCAGCTGTTTGGATGACTTTGGACCTTGACTTTGTCATTTAACATGATATTAGAGGCAGTAAGGTGGTACTGGGGATAAAGCTGGGGTTAGGAAAGCCTGAGTTCAAATCCAGCTTTGAACTCCCATCCTGGGCAGTCACTTAATCTCTGTTTGCCTCAGTTTTCTCAGCTGTAAAAATAATAATAGCACCAACCTCCAAGGGATGTTGTGAGGATCAAATGATTTATTTGTAAAGCACTTAGCACAGTGCCTGGCACATAGTAGGTACTTAATAAATGTTTGTTCTCTTCCTTTATTTTTTTCCTTTCCTTTTCCCCCCCCTCCCCTTTTATTTCCTTTCCTTTCTTTGCCTGCCTGCCTTTTTGATAAACATGCCATGTCTGCCTCCATTCCTACCTCTAATCACCAGTTCCTATTACCTCGCATCAAGAAACAATACAATAATTTTAGTATCAATAGTGAGATCTTCCTCGTGGTACAGTAAAATAGAATATTAAATTTCTCATTAGCACAGCAGTATAGTGAGACCAATCATTAAAATAATTAATGCTCAGTTACATTGCAGTATAATGATCCAACTTATTTCCCTCGGTTGATTTGTCAAGTTCCCTTGTAGAGTCACAAAATAAAGCAAGGTTTGCTACCCTACAAAACTGGGAACCACTTTGTTCAACACCAGCGTCCAAATAGCAGTGTGGATGGGACCGAAAGAAATTAGTATTTTGAAAGAAAATAATTGTGAAAACATTTTCTCCTGAAAAGGCAAAATTGAGTCGATCTTGGCAGACCCAAGAACTGGATACAACTTCAAAGGTTGTTTGGTTCAACCAACTCCCTCATTTTTTAGATTTTAAGCTAGAACAGTAATATCGTCCCATCTCATACAAACAGAATCACACCTTGGGAGTTCCTCATTTGAATCATCATGTAACTTAAAGAGACAGTAAGGCACATGGGAGAGATGGCTATATTTAGGACCTGAGAACCTGGGTGGGAAGCCTTATCTTCCTCCATAATAAATGTGTATCTAAAATTCTCCTTTTAGCCTCTAACAAACACTCTAGATTCCTAAGATATGATGTGTTTTTTCTTCCTATCTTTCAAATGATCCTTTTCTGTTTTTTTTTTTCTTTTCCAATTAACAGGTTTTTTTTTTCTTTTCCTACTTTTCCAATTTAAAAGAAAAACAAAAGACCCTGGTAAAAAACATGCCTAGTGTCCTCTGTCCTCAGTTTTCTCATCTATAAAATGGGGATAATGATAGCATCTATCTCCCAGGGTTGTTATAGGGATAATATTAAAGAATATATATAAAGCATTTTGTAAACTTTAATATTATGCTCGCTCTTTCTGTCTCTCTTTCTGTCTCTCTCCCACACACACACATATATATATATACATATGTATGTGAAATTTATATATGGTATAAATGCTGGCAATTTAAGCAAGACAAATTTTCCCTATTGTCCTTTTCCAAAATATGTCTCCTTTTCTATCTTTTTAAACTAGTTCCACTTCTTCCTGCAAACCCCTAATTATGGGCATTACTTAGATTTGAGGTCTCTGCCTTGTCCCTTTCTATATACACTCTCATCTTTAAAGCTCATCACTTTCAAGGCTTTCCATGACCACTTCCCTGTAAATGATCTCTCTACAACTCTATCTTGTCTGAATTTTCACCCGCCATACTGGTATTTCCATATGGGTATCTCAGACTCCTCAAATGAAAATGTCTGTGCTGGAACTCTTCATCCTTTTTGATAGCTTCTCAAGGTTTTATGTGTCCTCCAAATTAACAATCAATTGGACATAGTGGAATTGGGGAGTCAAGAGACCTGAGTTCTAGTGGGCTAGACCACTAGAAGACACTGTGATTTAGAGCAAATGATCTTGATAAGACCTTGATAAACAATTTCTATCATGGTTCCCTGATCTACCAAGTGAGTCTGGTTTAACATGTTGGCTTTTCATATTTCCTTTACTAGCTGTTCCCTATTTAGAGATAGGGACTAGATCTGTCATTTTATTGTTATAGGAATCTCCTAGAATAGGAAACTCCCTTTCCTCATGCATGTCAGCACCTTCTTTATGACTTTGGACCTTGGAGAACTTCCTGAGAAGATGATTAGTTTATCTAGGATCACAAAACCAGAATGTGTCAGAGATAGACTGGCTCCATATCTTCCTGGCTCTAAGATCAAATCCTGATTCACCAGGCTATGCTGTTTCTAAAAGTCACCTGTTATTCCACATACATGAACTAGTGTATGTTCCTTAATATACTAGAGTTTATAGTAGTTGCGTCTCCTAATAGAACCTTTAAAATATATTCTAAAACAAAGGTTCTTAATGTGGAGTCCATGAACTTTTTTTTTTACCCATTTTGATAACTCCATTTCAAAACCAATTGATCTCCACTGTAATTTTGTGAATTTTGTTTTGTATATTTGAAAACATCCTTATTAGAAAAAGGATTCTAGGCTTCTCCAGACTGTGAAAGGGGATCATGATACACAAAAAGTTTGATAACTTTGGTTCTAGAGTTTTTCCAGAAATTAAAGTCAAACTCATTGGCTTATGGTTTAGAGACTCCAATCTCTTCCCTTTTTTGAAAGTTGGGTTCACGTTTGCCTTTCTCCAGCTCTTGTGAGGACTCAAGGATCACAAGTGGCTCAGAAGTCCTATCTGCTAATTTTCTTAGTACCCAAGTATATAGTTCATCTTGGGTCTCATGGCTTGAGCTTTTCAAGCTCCTATTTTCTTCTTTATTTTGGATTTCAAATCCCTATTTATTTATTTTTGTTCCATTCTCTAGAATCCAAAGACTATTCTCCTTGGAAGAGAAATAACAAAATAAGATTGAGTGTCTGTGCCTTCCATAGCTACTCAAATTGTCCAAATTGTCTGGGATCGTTACCAGCAGAGGCGATCCCTTCCTGGATATGTCTCTTTTCGCCCACCCTAGCTCAAAAGACATCCTGATCTCTTTTGTGCCCTGACATTCCTCACCAGTCATAATGTTTCTGAGCTTTAGTGTTTCATAGACCATCCATGAATCATCCTTAGCCTCCTCTCCTGTCCCTTAAATCTATATGAGCTGGTGAGTTCCATATAGTTTCTTTAGGCAATTGACCTTTTGCTTACTTAATGGGATTTCTAGATTCTAAAATCCCTTCCAGTTCTAATTTCTATCCTTTGTTATACTAAGAAAGCTTTTAATCTCCTCTACTTCTAGAGTACATGTGCTTTTTAATGATAGTCCTCCCTTTTTTAATGCTTTAATCTGAATTCAGACACAAACAATTCTTTCTCTGAGTATGGACAACATTTTTTTTAATTTATTTTTTTAAATTTTATTTGCATAACATATGTGTGGGTAATTCTTCAACAATAACCCTTACATAGCTTTCCATTACAAATTTTTCCCCCCAACTCCCCACTCCTCCCCTAGATGGCAGGATATCCACTACATGTTAATTATGTTAAAATATTGGCAAATCGAATATATGTATACATATTTCCAAACTTATCATTGTTGTGCAAGAAAAATCTTATCTACACAAACGATATATCAGATAAAGGAAACACAATGTAAGCAAACATCAATCAAGGAGTATGAGAATGTTATGTTGTGGTCCACTTTTCACATCCCTCTCTCTGGGTGTATATGGCTTTCTTCACTGAACAATTGGAGGTGGTTTGAAACATTTCATTGTTGAAGAGAGCCATGTCCATCAGAATTGATCGTCATATAGTACTGTTGTTGCCGTGTATAATGATCTCCTGGTTCTGCTCACTTCACTCAGCATCAGTTCATGCAAGTCCCTCCAGGCCTCTCTGAAATCATCTTGCTGGTCATTTCTTACAGAACAATAATATTCCATAATATTCATATACCATAATTTATTCAGCCATTCTCCAATTGAAGGGCATCTATTCAATTTCCAGTTTCTAGCCACTACAAAAAGGGCTGCCACAAACATTCTTGCACATGTGGGGCCTTTTCCTTCCTTTATGATTTCTTTTTTTTTTTTTTTAAATATATTTTTTATTTTTTTATTTTTTTTAATAAAGCTTTTTATTTGCAAAACATATGAGTGACCTTTCAACATTTACCTTTGCAAAAAAACCTTTTTTTTCCCAAGCTTTTCCTTTCCCTCCCCCCGCCCCCCACCCCTAGATTACAGGTAATCTAATACATGCTAGATAGGATAAATTATATGACAAGTACAATACATGTATACATATCTATACAGTTATCTTACTGCACAAGAAACATCAGATCTAGAAAGAGAAGAAGAAAAAAAACAACCTAAGAAGGAAAACAGAATGCATGGAAATATTCACAGAAAGCGTTAAAATGCTGTGTTGTGGTTCACTCTCAGTTCCCACAGGCCTCTCTCTGGATGTATATGACTATCTTCATCGCAGCACAACTGGTTTGAATCACATCATTGTTGAAGAGAACCATGTCCATCAAAATTGATCATGGTATAGTCTTGTTGCTGTGTATAATGTTCTCCTGGTTCTGCTGATTTCACTCAGCATCAGTTCATGCAAGTCTCTCCAATCCTCTCTGAAATCCTCCTGTTGGTCATTTCTTACAGAACAATAATATTCCATAACATTCATATACCATAATTTATTCAGCCATTCTCCAATTGATGGGCATCTTTTCAATTTCCAGTTTCTTGCCACTACAAAAAGGGCTGCCACAAACATTTTTGCACATGTGGGTCCCTTTCCCTCCTTAAAAATCTCTTTGGGATATAGGCCCAGTAGAAACACTGCTGGGTCAAAGGGTATGCACTGTTTGATAACTCTTTGAGCATAGCTCCAAATTGCTCTCCAGAATGGTTGGATCCGTTCACAGTTCCACCAACAATGTATCAGTGTCCCAGTTTTCCCACATCCCCTCCAACAGCTATCATTATCATTTCCTGTCATTTTAGCCAATCTGACAGGTGTGTAGTGGTATCTCAGAGTTGTCTTAATTTGCATTTCTCTGATCAATAGTGACTTGGAGCACCTTTTCATGTGACCGGAAATAGTTTCAATTTCTTCGTCTGAAAATTGTCTGTTCATATCGTTTGACCATTTGTCAATTGGAGAATGGCTTGAATTCTTATATATTTGAGTCAATTCTCTATATATTTTAGAAATGAGGCCTTTATCAGAACCTTTGGATGTAAAAATATTTTCCCAGTTTACTGCTACCCTTCTAATCTTGTCTGCATTCATTTTGTTTGTACAAAAACTTTTCAACTTGATATAGTCAAACTTATCTATTTTGTGATTAATGATGACCTCTAGTTCTTCTTTGGTCACAAATTCCTTCCCCCTCCACAGGTCTGAGAGGTAAACCATCCTACATTGTTCTAATTTGTTTATAATATCATTCTTTATGCCTAGATCATGAATCCATTTTGACCTTATCTTGGTATATGGTGTTAGGTGTGGGTCAATGCCTAATTTCTTCCAGACTAGTTTCCAATTATCCCAGCAGTTTTTGTCAAATAGTGAGTATTTATCCCAAAAACTGGGACATGGTACTGATACCTAAACCAGGTAAAACAAAAACAGAGAAAGAAAATTATAGACCAATCTCCTTAATGAATATTGATGCAAAAATCTTAAATAAAATATTAGCAAAGAGATTACAGAAAATCATTCCTAGAATAATACACCATGACCAAGTAGGATTTATACCAGGAATACAGGGATGGTTCAATATCAGGAAAACTATTAACATAATTGACTATATTAATAACCAAACTAACAAAAACCATATGATAATCTCAATAGATGCAGAAAAAGCATTTGATAAAATTCAACATCCATTCCTATTAAAAACATTAGAGAGTATAGGAATTAATGGACTTTTCCTTAAAATAGTCGGTAGCATCTATTTAAAACCATCAGCTCGCATCATATGTAATGGTGATAAACTGGAACCATTCCCAATAAGATCAGGGGTGAAACAAGGTTGTCCACTATCACCATTACTGTTCAATATTGTATTAGAAATGCTAGCCTTGGCAATAAGACAAGAAAAAGAGATTAAAGGAATTAGAGTAGGTCATGAGGAAACCAAATTATCACTCTTTGCAGATGATATGATGGTCTACTTAGAGAACCCTAGAGAATCAACTAAAAAACTATTAGAATTAATCCACAACTTTAGCAAAGTTGCAGGATACAAAATAAATCCACATAAATCATCAGCATTTTTATACATCACCAACAAAATGCAACAGCAAGAGATACAAAGAGAAATTCCATTCAAAATAACTATCGATAGTATAAAATATTTGGGAATATATCTGCCAAGGGAAAGTCAGGATTTATATGAGCAAAACTACAAAACACTCTCCACACAAATAAAGTCAGATCTAAACAATTGGAAAAACATCAAGTGCTCTTGGATAGGTCGAGCGAATATAATAAAGATGGCAATACTACCTAAACTAATCTATCTATTTAGTGCTATACCAATCAAACTCCCAAGAGATTATTTAACTGAACTAGAAAAAATAACGACAAAATTCATCTAGAAAAACAAAAGGTCAAGAATTTCAAAGGAATTAATGAAAAAAAATGCAAATGAGGGTGGCCTAGCTGCACCAGATCTAAAACTATATTATAAAGCAGTGGTCACCAAAACCATTTGGTACTGGATAAGAAATAGAGTAGTGGATCAGTGGAATAGGTTAGGTTCACAAAACAAAATACTCAATGACAATTGTAATTTATGATTTCTTTGGGATATAAGCCCAATAGAAATGCTGCTGGGTCAAAGGGTATGCACAGTTTGATAACTTTTTGAGCATAGCTCCAAATTGTTCTCCAGAATGGCTGTATCCGTTCACAGTTCCACCAACAATGCATCAGTGTCCCAGCCCTCCCACATACCCTCCAACATTCATCATTAACTTTTCCTGTCATTTTAGCCAATCTGACAGGTGTGAAGTGGTACCTCAGGGTTGTCTTGATTTGCATTTCTCTGATCAATAGTGATTTGGAGCACCTTTTCATATGACTATAAATAGTTTTAATTTCATCCTCTGAAAATTGTCTGTTCATATCCTTTGACCATTTATTGATTGGAGAATGGCTTGAATTTTTATAAATATGAGACAATACTTTATATATATATATATTTTAGAGATGAGACCTTTATCAGAACCTTTAAATGTAAAGATGATTTCTCAATTTATTGCTTCCCTCCTAATCTTGTCCTGATTCCACTTTAGAGGCAGGTTCCTTTGTGCCCAGCACCTGCCCTGAGTTCACCCCAAGGGAAGGCGATATAAGCCAGAAAGCAATTTTTAAGGTACCATGTGTGCAACCAACCAGGAAGACAGACCCTGAATTGTCCCTCTTGAACACAAATAATCTGAATACTTTAGGGAATTACGTTGTTTAGTCTGTCTCCTGTGGTTGAAAACTTCCTTTCCAAAATGTTCGTATTGGGGATGTTATTTTGAACCTGGCATGAGGAGAATTTCCTATTGTAATTTTATGAGTACTAGGCTTTGAAAAGCTGGTCCGTTTGGCTGGCTTAGTGACAGGCTGCCGCAGTGATATTTACAGAAAGCCAGCAGGGTTTGTTTGAAATCTGTCTGGATTCAGTCCATCAGCATACTCTTTACCCACAATGGGTTCCGATCTTTTGGATGAAACAGTTGAAGGGCCCCTTGGGTCCTTCAACTATTGGGTTTAATAGCCTTATATCAAACTATTGGGTTTAATAGCCTTGTATTGGGATGCTTAGGAAGTATCATTCACCTTATTCAACATGAGGTGAATTGTAGGAGAGTGATACTGCCACTATCCAACTTTGTTGTTGTTCTCTCCTTTCCCACCAATGAAGTGCCATAATATATATATAATATATATATATATATGCATGAATATTTATATGGAAGGAATTTCAGAGCTTTATAATTTCAGGGCTTTGGAGAACTCTTACCATAGAAACCTCTTCTATGGAAATAGCTTAATCTCTAAAATATTAGTTTTAACTGGGCCATTTTTAACCCACTTCTTAAACTGTGGGTCCCAACTCTATATGGGGGTCTCGTAACTGAATATGGGGTTGCAAAATTATGATTTGTCAGTAAAAGTTTGATTTGTAAATCTATCTCCCTGGGATCACATAAAAATTTCTCAGGAGAAAAGGGGTTATGAATGGAAAAAGTTTAAGAAGCCCCAACTTAGAAGTTACATGCTCATGGTTACACAGCTAATTTGTGCCGGAGACATTACTTGAACCCAGGTTTTCTCCACCTCTGTTCCCTCCAGTCTCCTGCCTCTTATAGTCTCAATACATATGCAAATAATATTATCTTCTTCTACCAGCATTATTACCTTTCATCTGAGGAGCTTAGACCCCTCAATACACATCTGCTGAATCTATTTCGCATAGTACTCATAACTACAATGGGTCATTTTAAACCCCACTTCCATTTGACAAAGCAGGAAACTGAGGCAGAAAGCATTTCCGTGAAGTTTCCAGAACCATCTTCAAAATAACCACACTCTTCTCCTTTACAAACATTCATGAATAGAAGTAAATAAACACATCATCAATATATATGTATATATATATTTAATAATAGACCAAAGACCAACAAAACCAATGTCTGGAAAAAACTAGACCCAAGATACTTAGAACTTAAGAGTATGAATTATAGTAAAACATCAAGAATAATGATGTGTAGAGAGCATGACCGAACTCTATTTGATTCCAACAAAATAGAAATGTGTGACATTTTTAGTTTGGATCGTAACTGTGTTCCTGGTTTAGTTTACACATAACTCGTAAGTTCATTCACATCCATTTGCATCCCCTTAAACTTATATGTTTATACAGCACAGAAGCATCAATGAGAGAGAAATCAAACAACTGGGCTTTTCAAGCTAAAATAATTTATACTAAAAACCATTTCCAAAGATAAATATTGGACTGAAACCTTCCTATTCCCTTGAGGCTTTTCCAGAGGGTTGTGAGGATAGAGGAGATTGAGATGGTAGTCTGGATAGTATTGGGTGAGATCTGGGAGGAATGTGAAAGCTTATGTAAACCAATCCCTTCATTTTATATATAAGAAATCTGAAGCCTAGAGAAGTTAATGGGTGGATAAAGAATCCCTGAGTTCAAATCTTGCCTCAGACGCTTATTAACTGTGTGACCCTGGACAAGTCACTTAACCCTGTTTGCCTCAGCTTCCTCATCAGTAAAATGACCTGGAGAAATAAATGGCAGACCACTCTTGTATCTTTGCCAAGAAAGTCCCAAATGGAATCAGGAAGAATCAGACATGAATGAAATGATTCAACAACAGGAACTAGTTAAATAACTTATCCAAGACGGCCGTGCAGAGCTATGAGTAGAAGTTAAATCTCCTGACTTTCAGTAAAGTGGTGAAAACAGAAGTGAAATTATAAGAGATTAACAAGAGAAAGTTGGGGAAGAAATTGGAGACATTGTGCATATTCAACCTTTTCCCAAAAGTTTGGCCATGAAGGGCAAAAGGAGAGATTGCCAAATGGATGAAGGGGAAAAGGAAGACTTTTTTTTATGATGATGTTCATAGGTGGATTGGAAGAAACCAGTAAAGGAAAAAGGATTGACGATGTCTGAGAGAGGAACATTTTTGTAGGAAACTTGGAAGAGGTTAGAAGATGATGGAATCAAGAGTTGAGGGGCTCATCTTAGTAAGTAGAAATGCTTCTCCCATTTGAGCAGAGGGAAAGAAGAGGTTGCAGGTGCTGCAAGGAATAGAAAATGAGAATTAAGGGAGAGAGGAAGAGTAGCTCAGTGGAAAGAACACAGTGATGTGGTGTCAGAGGACCTAGGTTTGATTCTGTGATTTGCCACTTGCTGCCTGTGAGGCTTGGACAAGTCATTAACTTATGGGAGCCTTAGTTTACTTATCTGTACAATGAGGGGCTTTGATTCGATGACCTAGGCAGGTGGTTTTGCCTTCCAAGTCTATGAACCTATGAATTCCCTTCTGCTTTCTTAATCTTCTCAGTGAAGGAAAACAGGCCGATTCATCTGTTAGCAGCATGTAAGATGGAGTTGGGGGCTCAAAGGGGGAAGTCATTCTAATAAGTCAAAACAATCAGAGTAGAGGGCAAGGACTACATATCATGTAAATTTTGTACCAGCTCCTGGTGTTGCCTCTGTGCTTTGTACATAGCAGCTACTCAATAAATGCTTATTTTTTCCCTCACTCCTAAAGTTATATTTATTGATTTGAACTGAATCTTTATGACTAGGACCTGACCTGGGAAGGGGAATAATTAAGGATAAAATAACAAGGAAATGAAACAATCTAGAGAAAGAAATCCTGGATTTAGAGTTAGAGGATTTGAGTTCCAATCCTGTTTTTGTCCTTTGTTACTTCTGTAACCTTGACCTGCTATCTATGAAGATAACAAGGTTGACATCTTGCCATCTACCCTGATGCTAAGGGCATGGCATCTCTCATCCCTATTCCACTTCTCATTCTGGCTATGGGAACAGAGTCAAATCTAGCATGACTTCTGAAGAGACCACATTGATCTACTCCCTTCTGATTTCACTCTCATAGCTAAAACTCCCTTCCCCAACCTTCATTCTCCTATGTTGCACCCCCTGGTAGAATGCAAGAATGTAATGAACTCCTTGAGGGTATGATTGTCTCACTTTTAAATTTATATCCACAATACTTGGCCCAGTGCCTGAACACATATGCTGATTGATGAAATGGACCAATTAACTGTGGGGGATATGCACATAAGTTTAAGCCTATGTAATCTAAAGCCCAACATTTTTTGAAATTTTTATAATACTACCCTCAGTTCTATTTACTTTTTTCTATTAACAAAAAAAAATTATTTTTCTCTTTCCTAGTCCTCCACTGATTAGGAAAAAGAAAAACAGAACCCTTGTAACATCTATCTATAGTCAAAACAAATCTCCACACTAGCCATATCCAAAAATGCATGTCTAATTCTGCATCCTGCATCTATCACCTCTGTCAGAAGGTGACTACTATAATTCCTCTCCATCATGGTTAGTCGTTAAAATGATATTTTAAATGACTTAAATCTTCTAAAGTCATTTGTCTTTTCAATATTATCTTTGAATAAATTGCTTCTAGTCACTTGATTCTGTATCAGTTTCTCTAAAATCGTCCCTTTCCTTATTTTTTTATGACCCAGTAGTCTCCCATTATATTCATAATTTGTTGGGACTCCCCTTTAGTTTAGTTCTTTGCCACTACAAAAAGACCTGTTATAGGGGCAGCTAGGTGGTGCAGTAGATAGAGCACCAGTCCTGAAGTCAGGAGGACCTGAGTTCAAATTTGATCTCAGACACTTGACATTCCCTAGCTGTGTGACCCTGGGCAAGTCACTTACCCCCAATTGCCTTAGCAAAAAGCAAAAAAAAGACCTGTTATAAATATCTTGGTCCCTAGTGGTCTTTTCTTCTTTCAGTCATCTCTTTGGGAAGCATGGGGTATTCAGGAAGAGGAACCCCTCTGTTATGAGCGATCACCAAGCCCTTTTCAGAGCTACTCATCCACCTTCGGTGTCTACCTGGCACTCAACTCTCACCCATAGTTCCAAAAAGCCATAGCAGACACAGCAGTCACACCCCTGTAAAAACAATCTTGACAGACAGGCTAAACCAGGTTGTGGGTAACACATGGGCCTCAAAGCCATTGGTGAGTTAGCGGGGTTTCAACTCCAAGCATGTGAAGATGTCCTTCAGCAGAATGGGGGAACGAGAACAATCTGTTCCAATGGCCACGAAGGCAGTTAAAGTGGAGTGCTTAGGGCTTGGTTAGACATCTAAGATCCCAAGGCCATCCACTGCCTCCCGGGCCATCATGAGTCATCTCAACTTTTGTCCTGACACTGGACTTTGACTCTGGAAGAAAATGTGGCTGACAATTTTGGGCAACTCTGCCTGAATTAAATCCAGTTCACCTGAGTCAAGATGTTACCCTGTGATGGGAGAATGCACAAAAGAATAAACAACTACAACGATATCTCATTGAGCATTAGGCTTAGTGGTTGTATCACTGTGACCCTTCAGCGTTTAAAGCCTATTAGCAGAATGCAAGTTGGGTTTTTTGGGGGTTTTTTGTCCCCCCCCGAATTAAGTGACTTGCCCAGGGTCACACGGCTAGGGAATGTTAAGTGTCTGAGACCAGATTTGAACTCAAATCCTCCTGACTTCAGGGCTGGTGCTCTATCCACTGCATCACCTAGCTGCCCCTACCAATATTATCTCATTTCATCCTCACAACAAGTTCTTACCAAGGGCCTATTGAGCATGAATCCAGTGTTGGACTTCGTGCCTGTTTTCTGAGGACCAGCCTAAGTCATTTCAGAATTATCATCGTTAGTGGAATATGTGATGAAATATCTTTTAAGTCCCGGAAAGGCCGTCATTTAGTTTAGTAGAGGGAAGGTCACTGAGCAAGAATGCAATTTTTACCCATATCAAAGATCCAAAATCTAACCTTATTATCATCTTCCCTCAGACAGAGTGACCAGGAGTGTGGAGGACCAGCATCCCCTTGGTCTTTGATGTGCCATTTTCTGGGCTGTATGCATTCTGCAGAATGTGTGGTGTCTATGGAGAATTAATCATTTCTGTCTAAATAGTCAAGATGGAGGGTCGTAACAGTTCAAGATTGCAGACAGCTGAGAAGTATCAAGCATGACATAAATAATAATAAAGATGTAGTGAGTCAAAGATATTTGTGTGTGTGTGTAAGAGAAAATGAAAGAAAGAGCGAGAGACAGAGAAGACAGAGAGAGAAAGAGAGGGAGCGAGAGCAAGAGCAAGCGCATGTTTGTGTTTATATTTAAGTCTTGACTTGAAAAGAAGGACTGGAGCTCCCTCTAACACTGCCAACTAAAACAGATGGACTCAAGAAGTGCTCTGAAGCAAAGACCCCTCATGAAACCAGTACTTTGGAAACACTGAGTTACTGAGGTAGGATTTTATGCAAACTTTTGGCGTTGTGAAGCCAGAACAAGGAAGGTCATTGGATGGTTTTCTTATTCTCCACCCTGGTTGGTTCAGGGCTGTATGTCAGTTCTGGGTGCTGCTGTATTTTGAGAGACACATTGATTCTGCATATGTGTGGAACCAATCCAGAGAAGTGGGATCAGGATGGTGAGGAGGACTTGAAATCAGGTCATATGAGCATCAGTTGAAGGAACTGGGTATGTTTAGCCTGGAGAGGAGAAAGACTTGGAGGGATGTGATTGCTCTTTTTCTAAATGTCTCGGGACCATCATGAAGAGGAGGGATAAAAAGGACTTGAAGGCACATCTAGGTCCAGGGACATTTCAGCTCTATAAAAGGAAGAACTTTTTTAATGATCAGAACTGCCAGAAAATTGAATAGAATAGGCTCCCCTCAGTACCTGCTGAGTTGATTTTTCCAGTAGAGACCAGACCTCTAAGGTTTCTTCCATTTCCAAATGTCCTATGACATCATGAACATGTGGCCAAACTAGGAATATAAATTTAGAAACTAAAGAAAGCTTATGGAAACATGAATTGTAGTACTAACTAGACAGACACTAGGTGGCATCATAGTGTGTAGTGTACCAACCCAACCTCAGACACTGTGATCCTGGGCAAGTCACTTAATTTCAGGTTCCTCAACTAAAATCAGAATCATAATTCCCCACTACTTGTTCTTTACTGCTTGGCTGAGACCCTTGATTTTGGGGTTTTCACTCTTTGATTTTGGGTTTATTTTGAATGAGACACATGACCTTTGGGCTTCCTCTCTTTCATCTCTAAAATAATTAGATTCATTATCACTATTAATATTAATTATAACTGGAGGATCACCACATTTACATCTAGCCCTAAAGGTCAATGATAGTTGTGACACATGATTCCTATGATTAGACTCCTGTCTATAAGCAGTTGAGACCTTTAAGACTTGTTGAATATCCTAAGATCAGCCCTCCCTCAGCTTTCCCCATTCCATATGGGTGGATCCTTTGGGGGTCTTTAACTGACCAGGAAGGCATATTAATACAGCCAGAATCTTGAGCCTCTTGGATTGATCAAGTCTCAGTTGTGACATTGTCCCCTTTCATGGAAAAACTAGCCCACCCCATCTTGTGGAAGAAAATAGTGGTCAGTACGGTCATAATTAATGCGTCTTCTAAACTTAGAAAGTAATTTCTTTTTAGCTTGGAACAGATATTTGCTATGTTTGATATACAAACATAAAGGAATAATTGTTCATTAAATAAATGATTCAAATAAAAGTTATTTCAAAATTAATTTGATAAGCTGTTCAATGAACTCGAGTCTTTTCTTCCCCAGTTGTTTTTTTGTGTGTTTTATTTAGCCATTTCTTTAGTCATGGCCAACTCTCCATTATCCCATTTGGAGTTTTCTTGGTAAAAATACTGGAATGGTTTGACATTCACCTCCTCTAATTCATTTTACAGATAAGGAAACGGAGGCAAATGGGCTTAAGTGACTTTCACCAGATCACACAACTTAGACATGGTGTCTAAGCTAGGAATTGAATTTGGGAAGCTGAGTCTCCTGACTTCAACCCTAGGGTTCTATCCATTGTACTACCCAGCTTTTTGTATGTAAGCACAGTCTTTACTCCAAAAGAACCTTTCCAAAATGTCTCCTTTAATGGTTTTCTGATAGGACCTATGGAAAGTTTATCTTACTTAAAACATAAATAGCCTGGTCAGCTAGTATTTATTAGTACCCTCAATGTGCCAAGCACAGGGCTAAATACTGGGGGCCTCTGCTAAGTGTGTCAAGGGTCTGTAATCTCATCAGTGTATGGATTCCTTCTCCCCAGGCAGATCACAGCTTTCTGCAACTTAGTAGATCTCATAAATTACTCTGAGCAACTTAACAAGCTCCTGAACACATAGAGTCCTTTACTAGCTCTTTTGCAAACTATTCATCATAGGTGAATACTGTTTTCACATTTGCATCTTTGAAATCTTTTTTAAATTATTTTTTTCAATGAATAAGGCTTTATTTTTGTTTCTCCCTCCTACCTCTCCCAACCTTCCCATTTCCCCATTGGGAAGGGGAAAAAAAGAAAAACTAACCCAAGACTGTTGCAACAAATATACAGAGTCATGTCTAAAAATGTCAGTGTTATTCTGCAGATTTTATTCATTACCTCTCTGTCAGGAGGTGAATAGGTGGTAACATCATTGGTTCTCTGGGATGAAATCTGGTCTGAAAAAATTATTCATTTTTATAACAGTGTTGTAGTATGAGGTGGAATAAGACAGAAAATCTCTGCCATCCCCCCTACTGGGTGACAATCTTTCCCTTCAAACCTTTGCTTTATTGGTCCCAAATGCACTTCTGATTATTCATGGAGGATAGTGCCCAGGATGGACAGTGTACACTTAAATCGGACTTTGAACATCGAAGGACTATGAGCTCAGGAAATCCTTTCAGGACTCTTTAATGCTCTAAGTTGCAAAATATTTGCTAATTTGCATTGGTAGAGAGAATTTCCTCTCTAGGAACTCCTTGAACCAATGAAATCACAGAGTCAGAAAGAAAAATGCCATTGAAATTTAAAATTGGGTATTAGAGTTATCCAAGAGGAAGTATGGTGTAGTGGTTAGAAAGCTGTCCCTAAAACTGGGAGGACCTGAGTTCAAGAGCTACTTCTGAGCATGGGACCTTGAGGCAGCACTCATAGAGTGCTGAATCTGGAATCAGAAAGACTTAAATTCAAATTCAGCTTTAGGCACTTATTAGCTGTGTGATCCTGGACAAGTCAAGTTACTGCTGCCTCAGTTTCCTTATCTGTAAAAATGGGATAATATGAGTACCTACATCCCAGATTTGTTGTGAGGATAAAATGAGATAATATTGGTAGAGGCAGCTAAGTGGCAAAATGGATAGAGCACCAGCCCTGAAGTCAGGAGGACCTGAGTTCAAATCTGGCCTCAGAAACTCATCACTTCCTAGCTGTGTGACCCCGGGCAACTCACTTAACCCCAGTTGCCTCAGCCAAAAAAAAGAGAGAGAGACAGAGAGAGAGAGAGAGAGAGAGAGAGAGAGAGAGAGAGAGAGAGAGA
>JAJPUD010005001.1:0-36195 GCA_023553655.1 Myrmecobius fasciatus | reverse complement strand
AGAGAGAGAGAGAGAGAGAGAGAGAGAGAGAGAGAGAGAGAGAGAGAATGAATGAGAATATTGGTAAAGCACTATATAATTACGAGCTATCAAAATCCAAATCATGATCATTACTTAACCTCTCAGAGGTTTTATGCATCTCTCTGACTATAAGTTACAAAAAAGATGCCAGCCATCATTGGTACAGGGAGTCTTTTCATCCAGGATTTTTGTATATCAATGAAATCCCAAATCCAGAACCTATCTTAATAGTTATCTTTGTGTTTCTCTACTCAACTATAAGCCCCTGCAAAAGGGGACTATATCTCAACTTCCTATATCTAGCCAGAGTACAGTGTCCAAAGCAGAAGTTTAGTAAATGTCAAATGATAAATTTGTATGTATAAATAAAAATGAGGACTTTTTTTTTATCCTTTCATCCCCAGGGCTTTCATCTCCCACCTTACCTTTCTCATAGAAGCTAAGTGCTTAATTACTGTTTGCTGAATCGAGTTGTTAAACTGAATCATTTAGTCACTCTCTCCTCATTTTACAGATGAGGTAACTGAGGTCCCAAGAGAAGGGACTTATGTTAACTTCAACCTAAAACTAAAAGATGAGATGGGGGAGGAAGGACACCTGACCAGGTGCACATCAGCTATGTCAAGGATGAGTTTCAGAGGATGAGCTCTTAAGATTACCGTTATAGAGAGCTGCCATTTGACTTGCTATATGGGGTTCCCCCAGTTCTTCCAGTATACTTGCTAACCACTTATTACTGGGTAAGAGAATTCAGAGTGGCAAAATTGGTTCAGAAAATAGCCTTTGTAAAGTGCAAGAACTGAGTGATGTGCTTCCTCGATTCAGGGAAGGAGAGCCGGTAGTGGAGTCTTACTTCAAGTGGGATCTTGGGCAAGTTCATTAATCTCTCTGAGTCTTAGCTTCCTCATCTATTAAATTAGTAGAATAGACAAGATAGCCTTATTTCATGTTCCTTTGGGCTTCGAATCCATGATCGTGTGAATCTATCTCCTAAAAAGGATATCAATTCCAACAAGGGCTGTCTTTTTAAAAGAAAGAAAAGACCCAAGGTTTCAAATATTTCCTATGATTTAATTTCTTCTCTTAAATTTTTTTTTCCTAACAAACTTGGAGGTTTTTTCCCTCACTCCTTTTGGGGGGAATAAAAGGAAAGGGAAACAAAGCCCTGGTAACAAATATACATCATTAAGCGAAATAAATCTCCACACTGTCCATTAGTGACTCAGTTTACATTTTTCTTCATGCCATATCAACCTTCTTTAAATATATTATGTCTGGTCTCAGACACTTAACATTCCCTAGCTGTGTGACCCTGGGCAAGTCACCTAACCCCAATTGCCTTAGCAAAATATATATATATATATAGTATGTCAATGTGTAGTTTGATATAAGGATATGTAAACATGTATATAATACCTAATTTTTTTTCTCCTTCCAAAAACTGGAGGTAACAAAATCTCCACCCACCTCTCTACCTCTCCAAAGGCAGTCGAAGAACAAGTGCATCATTCCCCCCCCAAAGACTGATAACTAAAGATGATTATGATTAAACCATAATTAGACTCTAGCAATTGGAACATTGTTGTGGGAAGGATGGCCCTTCTTCATATTACTTGCCATTTGAAATGAGAGTAACCTTGTATTGATCAGGTGACACACTCCCCAATTGTGGTTGAACAAATAAAAGCTTTCATCATTTGAACCATCATCCAACCTCTTTCCAACTTGCCCTCAACCCTTCCCTCCCCCCCCCATTCCCTACTCTACAGGGAATAACTAACTGAGAGGAGTGAGCAGGGTCCAATCACAAGGTAATCACGTTTTTGATCTAGGAGAAGTCTTACCTCTTCCACAAAGCTTTTTTCCTAATCCCCCCAGCTGGAAATGATCTCTCCCTCCTTGAAACTCTTAAAGCACTTAGTTAGGATCTTGAATGCAATCTAATTTGTACTCTAGGAATTTGTACGTATATCTCCTCCCTAGTGAGCCTCCTATGGAGGCTATGAGCTCTAATTTCATCTTTCTATCTCTAGCCCCCAGCCCAGTGTTTAAGTGCACACAGTAGACACTTAATAAATGTTTGTTGGATTGAATTATCTGACCTAGCCTACCCTTTTAAAAAGCATCTGTGAGCCTTATGGATGGACTATCTCCACATAGTTGATGCCCTATAAATATTGTTGAGTAAGTGACATAGGGATGGATCAGGGATTAGCTGAGTCGGCATAAAGTGAGGGCTGCAGAAATAGGAAGCACATGTGCTGCTTTTGAGTGTGTTGCCAGACCTAGAAAAGGGTAGTTGGTTTGGTAATTTAGGTTAAACTAAATTAGTATTCAAGGACAAGCTGGTGAAGGTAAATAAAGGCATCTGGTCCATTAGCTCGGCCAGAAGAAACCTGAGTTTGCTGTCTTTGCCCTTGTGGTATCATTCTCCGGATCAAGTACAAATTCCTAGTCTTACTATTTCTTTCTGAATAAGCTCCTACATAAATTCTCCTCCAAAGTCCGGCAAATATTCAGGGAAACGTGGGAGATGGAAAAGAAAGAGATCTCCTGAGGAGATGACTGCCGGAGGTCAGGGGGAGACCCCAGCTGCTTGGAGCTGATAAGAGTTGGAAGAGGTCCCTCCACCTTCATGGGCTCCAACTGGTGCCCAAATGAGAATCCCCTCTTCAGTATCTCTGACACTTAAATCCAAGGAATGGGAACTCACTACATCCTGAGGCAGTCCATCTCCCTTTCAGACTATCTTAATTATTAGGAGGTTTTCCTCATACAGAGTTAAAAATGTGTTTCTCTCCATCTTCTTCCTGCTTTTCTTTTTTTTTTTTTTTAATAAAGCTTTTTATTTGCAAAACATATGAGTGACCTTTCAACATTGACCTTTGCAAAAAAACTTTTTTTTCCCAAGCTTTTCCTTTCCCTCCCCCCGCACCCCACCCCTAGATGACAGGTAATCTAATACATGCTAGATAGGATAAATTATATGACAAGTACAATACATGTATACATATCTATACAGTTATCTTACTGCACAAGAAACATCAGATCTAGAAAGAGAAGAAGGAAAAAAAACAACCTAAGAAGGAAAACAGAATGCATGGAAATATTCACAGAAAGCGTTAAAATTCTGTGTTGTGGTTCACTCTCAGTTCCCACAGGCCAATCAGCAGAACTGCCCCAGGGTGAACTAAAGCAGAACTGCCCAGCCCCTGACATAATTCAATCAGCAGAACTGCCCAGTTCCTGAAATAACTCAATCAGCAGAACTGCCCCAGGGCAAATTAAAGCAGCTGTCCCACCTTTGCCCTAAATAGACTTCACACCTTTAAAAAAAAAAATGAATAAAAAACCAAAAAGAGCTCTCACCATAGACAACTTTTATGGAGAGAGGGAAGAACAGACCTCAAATCCTGAGGCCCCTAAAGGTAAAGCAACTCCAGAAAAAGCCCCAAAGAGAGACATAAATTGGTCTCCATGTCACAAGGCTTTCTTGGAAGATTGCATAAAAAATCTTAAAAGAGAGTTAGAAGAAACATGGGGAAACGAAATGAGATCACTGCAAAATAAAATAGAAAAAATGGAAAAAGAATGCAGTGAACAAAAAAATGTAATTGGTCAATTGCAAAAGGAACTTCTTCCTGCTTTTCTTGGACTAAAGGGACAAAAAAGTCTCATCCTCTTTCCATATATCAGCCTTTCAGCTCTGGACCTCCCTTCCCCAGACAAAGCATCCCTAGATCCTTTGTCTGTTCTACATTGGGTATGGCCTCTGGACATCCTCTGATTTATCAATGTATCCTGAAAATGTGACACCTAGAACGGAAAATAATACTTCAAATGTGGTCTGCCTAATGCATATTATAGTGAATCTGTGGCTTCTATTTTATAAACTGTGCCTCTCAATGTAGCTTAAGAAAGAATTGGTTTTGGGGGGTCTAGAGGTATTTCTTGGGAATGATCTTGTCATATTGCTGACTTACCATTGAGCTTGGGGTGCATGAAAATCCCCAGATTTTGTTACAATCGACTATTATCCAGCCAGGTGTCTGCCATCTTGGGTTGGTTTATGACCACTGCTAGCATAGCCTCCACTCTTGATTCTACAAATTAGCCATAGACTTTGGGCAAATTACTTATCCCTATTGGTTCTTCCTTTCCTCATTTGTCAACCAAGAGAGCTGGACTCAAATCCTAAGATTTCTTCCAGTTCTAAATCTGGCTGTTCTCGGATTCCAGCTCTAGACCCATGGTTTTCCTTCAACAAGATGGCTGACACTCTCATGAACAGGATAAATGCAACGTTGATTATATTTGACTATTGGGTTTTAAATTGAACCTCACAATTTAAACCAGGTGATGACATTGTCTCCCCAAACATACCGGTGGGATTTATGTTTTGAGAAAGAGCAAAAAAGCTGTGGAGAACAGAGCACTTTACCAAAATGGCATCCCATTAATCCCATTAACGGTCAATCCAGGAACAATCTGCCCACCCAGAATGCAACCCAGTACCAAGGAAGGAAAAGCTGCTTCTGCAAATCAGCTCTTGGGATTGCAATTAACCAAATCCTTTGTCAATAATGGTCACAGTGGGAGGAAGGGGAATGAGCATGAAAGGAAACCCAAGATGTTGGAATCTAATTGGCAGAGCTGGGCCTGCCTGCTGACCATTTCAAATACATAAAACCCACCGGGATGAAAAGTGATTCTTGTAACGCTGCTCCATTTGCTTTTTATTTTCAAATTTTACTTAGGGAAAGAAACCTTAGAGAGCTCACTTCAGAAATAAATCAAGAAATATTTCTATTCCTAAAATCCCCATTTAGGAATTATGAATGATAGACTTTCACTGACATTTTCAGATTTATATTTTATTGTTTTTGAAAGACTAGACCATAAGTTAAATGGATCACAATAACACTTTCAAATTTCAAAATGTGGTGAGTTTCTTCTCTCAAAATGGTGAGCTCTCTCCTGGTCTGTTTATACACTTTAGCTGTCAAGGTACTTAACCTCTGGGGTCCCAGACTACCCTTTGAGAGAATAACAGAGAAGTTGCTTTTCTAAGAAGTGGAGGTAGTTTCCATACAAGAAGTTCCCTACATCAGTGAAATGACAAATTTAAAATTCCCCATCCCATCCCCCCCCCAAAAAAAAACCTATATTCAAAAGCAGGTGTTAGACCCTGAAGACAGGACCAATTTGAATGACTTTGTCTCTGTCCTAAAGGGACTTGGGGGAGATGTAGTATGTAGATAACTCCAATATATATTAGAATATAATAGATAAGTGCATAACAGAAATATAGTCTAGCAGAGCTCAAAAGAGGAAGATAACTTACCTCTAGAGGGATGGGGAAAGTTTTATGGAAGAGGATCCATCTAAACATCTGAAAGAAGAGAAATAGGAGGAAGCATTTTGACCGGAAGGGATGAGGTGAGCAAAGGCTTAAAGCTGAGAAAAATTGGTTGGGTCTTCTTGGACCTGGAGAGAAACAGTAGGACTGGAAAAATAGGCTGAAGCCAGGATTATGCTGGAGGTTTCAAAAGCCGATTATTTAATTTTCATTGTGAACATTTACATCTTAGAAATAGGCAAATGCTATCCAACAGGGCTTGATTTATTGTTTTCTTGGTTTTTCTAGATTTATGGTGATGGAGAAGATTTTAAGAATACAGATTAAATTTAACTTTAATCTAGTTTACTTTTTTTTTAGTTTTTGAGAGCTTGTTGTTGTTAGAGCTACTAAACTCAGCCAAACTTAATTTTTCATTTGCTTAGAAGATTTCTGGACTTTGCACTGTCCTGAGAATTTAAAGGCTATTCATCTGTGCCTTTCCTATGGGAGATACTGGAAGCAAAGGGAAGTATCTGAAACCTTAGGCTGATTTAGCAGGTCTGGTTTGTTTGGGTCCAGGAGGGCAGAGAAAATGTCACTGATGAAGCTCTTTAAGCACTCACACTTCTGGAAACTGGTCTAATTGTTGTTGTTTTAAATGAGTTCTCCAGCTGTAGGTCCTTTGGGAGCTCAGCTCTGCTCACCTTACCTGGGCTGGCAGTTGGGTAGAGACTAGATTGGAAAAATCAGTGAAAGCCATGTAATTCTTAATACTGGGATCTAGGGATTTGGGTTACTTACCCCCTCTGGAGTGATTGGAGCAATTAAAAAGTTTGACCTTAGCCAAGGCATTCAATTTACTTTACAATGGAATCTCTTCTGAATTCAATTTACTTTATAATGGAATCTCTTCTGAATAGGCTGTGCTGGCCTGGCTGGCAAATGGCCAAAAGCCATGCTTTGTTTCTTGTTCTACTGGCTTTTTCTGGCCTTCCCCCCACTCCCACCCTTCTGTCCCTGAGCAAAAAAAAACAAAACAAAACAAAACAACAACAACAAAAAAAAACTCAGGGTTGCAGAGTTCCATAGAAAAATTAAAAAAAAAAAGTTTGAAAAGACTAAAATCTAGCTTCTTCTGAATACAATATGGTGATACTCCTGTTTTATCAAATTAATCAGAAGTATGAGTCAGACATAAAAATAATTTAAATAAAAATAAAAGCACTAGGTAGAGTGCTTTAAGGTTTTCAAGTTTTTTTCTTTATAGCAACCCCATGAAGTAAACAACATAAACACTTTTATTTCTATTTTGCAGATATAAATCAAGGCTTAGAATAATTAAATTATTTGCCTAGGATCTATTCAAAGTCAAGATTTGAACCCAGGCTTTGGGTTTGGAGACCAATACCCTTTTTGTTTCATTGGACCTCGATTCCAAATCTTCCTTCTAACAGCTAGGTGATCAACTGGATAAAGCTCTGGATCTAGAAGACCTGAATTCAAATACATGATTGAGACTGGACAAGTCACTTAACCTCTACCTTAGTTTATTCAACTGTAAAATCAAAATAATTACAGCATCTATTTCTCACAATCATTTTGAGGATCACATGTTTTATGGGGCATGTGGCATTGAGATATGAAGGATGATTGCAAGTTATTTTAAGTGGATAGAATAGATTGAAGCAGGTATAGAGGTGAGAAGGAATATGCTGTGAGCATGAAACAATTTGGAACACACGCTCTGCTATTAAAAGCTTTGTTCAGTAGACTGACTGAAAAACTCAAAGGTCTGGGTAATAACAAAAAGGGGAATGGTCTCTCTTTTGAATGTATATTTCATGAACACTTATTGTAGTTTTAGGAACTCACACTGTTAACAGCAACTTTTTCTTTTGTCAGCAATCAGGGTTAAGTGATTTGTCCAGGTCCTCACTGCTACCAAGTATCTGAGACCAGATAAATTTGAACTCGGGTTCTTTTGACTCCAGGACTAGTACTCCACCCACTGTATCACTGCTGCCCCAAGAGTAACTTTTTTTAAAAAAAAGATTGTTGGAGGGCAGAGCAAGAAGTCGATGAAGGAAAAAAAAAAAAAAAGAGGTTTCAAATAATCTTATACTTAAATTCAGTCTTTACCTCCTATGGAGAAATCTCTCTGTTCTCTAGAAGAGACATTATCATTTTCAACACTTGAGGCTTTGGAAGCCAATATGGTCTAGTGACCAAGGGCTGAACTTGGAGTCTGGAAGACTATTCGAGCCCTACTTGATGCCTGCCATTACCGAACGCCCATGGAGATTTTGAAAAGATGGAATGCTATCCCAGGGAACAAAGAAACAAGGCAGATTAATATACTGAAATTTAGGGAAGAATACTTACGAGACATCTTGAAGTTGTCCCCCTAAAAGTCAAGAATGTGAATTTTAGGCTACACACACACACACACACACACACACACACACTTCCCTGTTCACGTAGTAGTAGACATCTTCAGACCAGAGAAAGAAAAATATGATTCATAGTCAAATATGCTTAGTCTAATAGAATATTCTTCCAAAAATTCTTAATACACCCTGCCCAGAAGGAGCTTTGAGAGAGATGATAGATAAGAAAATATTGCATTTTTTTCTTGAGATTTATCATAGGATAAATGTCTTGGACTACAGAAAAAAAATGGGGTTTTTTGATTTATTGATGTCTTAATTTGAATTTCTTTTATTTTGAATCTGGGCTTTATCAGGGGACTCAGAGAAAAGAACAGCTTTCCTCCGTTATAGAGATCCAAATGCTCTTATAAAGCAATGAAATGATCAATTTTGAACATTTCAAAGTGTTATAAGTCTATAACACCAAAATTGTGAACATAATTAAACATTATAGGCCCTCTAAATGTTACAGCATAATAAATGTTCATGAACAATGAGATAATCTTCAAATTTAGAATGAGCAGATGGAAAGTCCAAATCATCTGCAACATTAGAATTGTCTCAGTGTGCCGGGATATCTCCTTCTCCATCAAAACATGCCAGCCATAGCTAGCCTATGACCTCAGAGAGAACTGGCTATAGGAGACCCACAGAAGGGACACATCCATCTATCTCTTTGAGGAATTAGCCTGGCATTTGGACTGTGCCCAAATCCTCAAACATTCCCCATTAACCACTGTCAGTTTAACATCTGGTTTCTGACTTTGGAGTTCTCTTCGGCTTCACCCTGGGGAGCAGGAATGGTATTTATCAGGCAGTCATGACTATTAGCTGGCTCTTCCTAACTAAACAATGAATGTCATCCTTTCAGTCACAGGAGATCCCTTGGGTCTTTTCTGGCCACTCCCTGGTCTGCTCTGAGGGCATTTGCATGGCCTGTGGTAGAATTCTGGAGGTCTAGAAAAGAATTGGGAACTCCTGTGAACACAGGGAAAGTCTTGCCTCATTTAGCTTGGATTTAGACTTGGTTTCCACAGGTAACACTTGGGCAAGATAAATGTCTTGGTAGCTGTTAAAAAGAGAATCGAGTTTTTTTCTATTTGCTCCAAATCCATAGTTTCATCCATGTGGGGACCCCTGGTGTAGATAGAAAATTGCCTTCCTGCATATTACTGAGGGCATGGAGAAATTAAGTAACATCGTTTCATGGCTGGTACATGTCAGTGACAATACCCAACCCTTTCTTATCTAGACCAGGGTGGGTTGGATTTTTCCTACTCACGACCCTGGGTATATAGATATAAAAAATAGGCATACAAATCAAACAATTACTGATAATAAATCATAATCTCATGACCCCCACATTGTCACAAGACCCCATATGTGGTCGTAAACCACAGTTTAAGAAACTGAGATCTAGTATACCACAGTCTACTGTTTTTATTTTGTTTTATTTTCAATGAAAAAGGACATGTGCTCCTGATATTGAATGAATCTGCTGCTTTTTCTTCTTCTGTTCAGATGGTGCACTCGTATGTGATGGTGTGGCAGGGAAATCCCTCAAGTGTTAGAATGTCAGCTTTCTTCTACCATGTTCCCCCCCATCCTACCACTTGAGTACAATTTTCTTCCAAATAAATGGAGACATCTCTGTCCTAGAGAGACAGGTTGTTGAGATAAGAAGTTTGGAGCCTGGGGCAGCTAGGTGGCATAGTGGATAGAGCACTGGCCCTGAAGTCAGGAGGATCCAAGTTCAAATCTGGCCTCAGACACATAAGGCTTCCTACCTGTGTGACCCTGGGTAAGTCACTTAACCCCAATTGCCTCAGCAAAAAAAAAAAAAAAAAAAGGTTCGGAGCCTAAGAGAAACAATGTGGTGATCCTAGTAACCTCTTCATCATCCTTTGCCACTCAGAACCAACACCTTATTTCCCCCTCTAGTTTTCTCTTGCTTTTGAAAAAATATCCCTGTTGATGAAGCAGAAGCATTAGTGTGTCCATCCATGTAGATGCAAACATAATTAGAGCAACTCATCCAGTAGCAGAGTTTATGGTCTGGCATTATTCCTGGATTGTGCTCTTTGGCAGCCACTAATTTGTGTATAATGAATAATATCAGTATAAAGAAATATCAGGTTTTGTTGAGTGAAATCAGCAGAACCAGGAGATCATTGTACACAGCAACAAGATTATATGATGATCAATTCTGATGGACATGGCTCTCTTCACCGAGATGTTTCAAACTAGTTCTAATTGTTCAGTGGTGAAGAAAGCCATATACGCTCAGAGAGAGGGATATGAAATGTGGACTACTACATAACATTTTCCCATTCTCTATTAATGTTTGCTTGCATTGTGCTTCCCTTCTCAGATTTTTTTTCTTGTTCTGATTTTTCTTGTACAGCAAGATAACTGTATAAATATGTATACACATTAAAAAAAAAAAAAGAAATATCAGGTTTTTTACAGCTACCTTTTCTTGGGAGCATTTCTCATGATTTTTCTATGTTTCCCTGTCTCCCAGAAAATAATCCCTTCAGGAGCAGTCAGCAGCAGTGTTATAAGGAAGAAAGAATCAGGCAGGTCTGGGTTTCATGCACATTTTGAAAGGGTGACCAAGCTAGGGTCCATTGAGGTCAAAATATCGATCAGCAATAGACTTCTTGGCACTGGTGATGTCTCCAAGTCATAATTCTTTGGGGGAAATAAAAACAAGTCTTTATCTCCTCTGTCTCCCATCTCACTGATCTTAAATTGTCAGGAGAATAGAAAAACCAGAGGGAATTACACTGAAAGGGGGGAGAAGGAGAAAAGAGAATGTTTTGAATCACAATCTACAATCAACTGATTTTGAATTGTAGCCTGTGGCTAGAATGTCACATCAGGGCCTTCACAGGGCCCGATGTCAGGGTCCAGTCCATTGGGATGGCACCTCATGACCTTTGACCACTGATGTCAGCATCCTGCCTTTGCAAGGTTAGCTCCAGTGGCAGGAAGGAGGAAGGTAAAGATCAAGGCAGATCTGGGAAGAAGTCCTCCCACCTTCCATCTTCCAACTAACTCATCATTTCATCTACTGCAGAAATAATAACATTTCTCATGCCTTCATGACACTTTATAATATATCTCGCAAGAAAATGTCAACTTTTTTGCTAAAGCAAATTGATGGTGTTTGCTTGGATCGGTATGTGGCCAGGGGCACGGAGTCTTTTGCTTTTCCTTCTAGACTTTTATGAGGGTGTTGGCTGCATCCCTCATTTCACCACATGATCTTATTGGGTAGAGATGGGTAGGTTTGGGTTAGTTCTGCTCAGAAGTTGGTTTGAATTTTAATATCACTTTCCTGTTCTGCCTTGTGTTTTGTTTTTCATCAGTAAGTCAAACAGGAGCAGATAAAGCTGAAGATACTTTTCCCCACGTAGATAAGTACTTTAGTGGCGCAGAAATGGCGGCCGAGAGGAGAGGGCCGTATCAGTTTTATTGGTAATGGAAGCAAATAAATTGCTTGGGCCACATTTGGGCTGAAGGTCACACTCAGCAATGGTGGAACCAAATGCCAAAGGGTGGGGCCACTAGCCTGATGACTCTTTGTACTTAGGAACTTGTGTGCACTTTATCCAGGACCTGTTTACAATTGTAGCTCCCCAAAATGGTAGGGAGTTTTTGGCAGTTCTATTTGGCCTCAGAGTATACAACTAGGAGCAATGAGTACTTTGTAGTGGCAAAGATTAAAAACTAAGTTAGACTTAACTATCCTGATTAGATATATCAAGCAGAATGGGCTTGAATGTCGTGATTTTCCCGTCAGTAGAGAGTTTTTAAATAGACAACTAGGTGGTATAATGAGGAAAGAATACTGACTTGGAGTTCAAATCCAGCCTTGACACTTGCTAGCTATGTGACCCTAGATAAATCACTTAGTCCCTATTGCCTTGCCAAAAAATCATTTATTGTTGCCCAGTTATTTTTCTGCCATGTCTGACTCTTCCTGACTCATTTTGGAGTTTTCTTGGCAAAGATACAGAAATAGTTTGCCATCGGTTTCTCCAGCTCATTTTACAGATGGGGAAACTGAGATAAATGGATAAAGTGACTTGTCCAGGGTCACACAGCTAATAACTGTCTGAGGTTGGATTTGAACCCAGGAAGATGAGTCTTCCTAACTTCAGGCTGTGCACTCTAATCACCTAGCCATCTAGCTTGTCTACTTAGTATCTTCAAAGCATGAATAAACTACTCACTCATTTATTCAGGACTTGGAAAAAAGAACTGTATTGATAGGTTTTGTTTTTAGATAATATTCATTTCCAATATATCTCTCTCTTTTCCAATTCAAGTGGGGCTGATTTTTGGTACAGTGCTAAGTCTAGAGTTAGGACGACCTGAATTTAAACGACCTCATACACTTACTAGCTGTGTGTTTCTAGACAAATCATGTAATCTCTATTTGCCTCAGTTTCCTCATCTGTAAAATGGTAACAGTAATAGCTCCTACTTTCCAGGATTGTTGTGACAATCGAATGAAATGAGAGTTAGAAGGTCCCAATGAGATGAGAATTAGAAGGTGCTTAGCCTGGTTCCTGGTACAAAGTAACCACTACTGTGAATGTTAGGAGTTGTTGCTGTTGCTACTATTACTATATTATATGCATTGTTTCAATCTCGTGAAAGGGAGAGAGGTGGCTCATCTCATTTCTTCTTTGTGATGGTCTGATCAGTCTAATTAAATAGTATTCAGTTTCAGAGGGTTTTTTGTTGTCCTTTTATCCACAGTATTCCAGTTGTCTATATTTTTCCTAGTTCTATTTGCTATATTTCATATCATTTTATATAAATCCCACATTTCTCTGTATTCTTTGTTTATTATTTCTTACAGCATAGCTATATTCCACAATTTCTTTAGCTCTTCCTTCCCTAATCACTGAGCATCTCCCATTCTTTCTCATTACAAAAAAAAAAAAAAAAAGCACCGTTACCAATATTTATGAGTATGGGGGCCTTTTTTCCTTGAGATATATACCTATTGGGGCAGTTAGGTAGTGCAGTGGATAGAGCACCAGCCCTGAAGTCAGGAGGACCTGAGTTCAAATCTGGTGTCAGACACTTAACATTCCCTAGCTGTGTGACCCTGGGCAAGTCACTTAATGTCAATTGCCTCAAAAAGCAAAAAAAAAAAAAAAGAGAGAGAGAGATACCTATTTGCAGAATCTCTGAGCTAAAGAGTATGGGCACTTATTAAACCCCTAATGTGTGTAGCACGGTGTAAAATGAGCGATACAGATAATAAGTGCTGTAGAAATGTAAAGAAGGGGAGAGCAGAGGATCTAGGACCCATGGAGAAAAAGGGACAGTTCTTTGCCTTTGGAGGATGACTAGGATTTGCATTTGAGGTAGGGGAAAGGTAGGATATTCCTTGTGGGAAGAATATCGTGGGTAAAGATTAATGGCAATATGAAGGGGGTATGGCATGGTATGGGCATGGAAGCAGGATCAGGCACAAATGTTGTATCTGGGAGATGCCCTCGGAATGGTCGTGCTGTATTGCGGTTGCCAAGACCAGCTAAAATGATTTGAAGCAGAATCTTTGCTTCCAGGAGAGTCCTGGAACAAAACCAATTGGCTTTTATATATGTTCTGGTGAATGAGCATAAGTGAAAGCTGAATTTAGGGCAGGGCAGAGAGAGGGTGGGATAAAAAAGGGCAGCTGCACTGTTGGCACCTTGGTATCTCTGACCATGTAGATGTGACAGTATATGGGGACATCTGTATCATCCCCAGGCTAGGATTTCTGCTGCTATAGACCCCACTCATGGTATACACTGGAACTGGAGGCAGAAAAATTGTCACACCGGTTAGCTGAGTTATACTAGCTGATATTCCAGCCCTAGAGAAAGGAATCGTGGGGATAGGCTCAAAGGGCAGTAATATTAGAAACATCACAGCTTAGATTGTGACTCTAAGAAAAGTCCAGTGTTTAGTATCCTTCTGTTGTCAACTCTTCTGCCATCCATCTCCAACCTCTGCTATCTGACTTCTGCTGCTGAGCTTAGTTTAAAAGTCACTCTTCTGGCTTAGCCTGTGGAACCTGTACTCAGCTGTGAACTCTGGGAGACCGGTCCCTGTAGAGTTTGCTAATCTTGATACGGGTTGCTGTCTGATTTGCTGAATACATCCATTAAGGCTGAATATCTCCCTTTTCCCAGCTACAATAGAGCTGGACCTTTCTCTGAGCTAATTGTTTCAATCACTATCCAGTCCAAGTCTTGGATCCTGAGATAAAGACTTAGATCTAAGAGTAGAAAATCTGAAAGCCAGGAATAATTAAGTGCTCAGCTTGGTTTTTTTTTTCCCCCTGTATCAAACTTTGGGTTGTAGTGAGAGAGAAGTCTCTTGGTTTCCACATGGGTTAGAGCATGTATACGCTCCTACTACGTGCCAAGCAGGGTGCTAGGGATATCAGGCTGATGAACATTTCCTTGGCCCGGCAGCTTTTTTTGTTGTTTTTCTTCATATCAAAGTTATTTTGGATAGGATAATGAATTTAAATCTCTGATCCACAGAGAAAAATGTGCTGCTACTGAAAACTGATTTTAATCTAATTTAAAAAGCACAACAAAAAACTGGAATCAAACAGCCTGTATAACCATGACAGTAGTCTTTCATCCAGCTGCCTCGTGGGTGACATTGATGTATCTGTATAGAGCAATTTTCAAGGACACAGAATCATAGAATTTCGAACAGAAAGAATCCTTGGAGAATCTGTAATCCAATCTCTCATTTTACAAATGAAATCCAGGGCCCAGGGAGGTGATATGACTAAAGACACTTAGGTGGGGACAGAGAGATAGGACCTGAGATTTCATTGTAGATGGAACTCCCTGAGGTTAAAACTACTTTTCCCAATGTGGGTTGGTTCCTTTAGAGTTTTAGTCATCTAGACTAGATTAAGTGAGTGTGCCTCAAGTCCCACAGCCATGTTGTGTCAGGGGCAAGATTGGAACCCAGTATTTCTGGCTTTGAAACCAGCTTTCTACCCGCTCTCCAAATTCCAGTCTACCCTGGGAATCTGCTTTCCGAACAGGGTTGATACAGATCCAATGTCCAGTTGGCTGAACTCTTAAAAAGAAGCCCCATCAGACCTCTTCTGAATTAGAGCTCAACAGCTGCTATTGGCCTCCAAAACTCATTAGCAATAAGCTCACTGGGCTTTGGTTTGGGATGGTTTTTTTTTTTCCCTCTTTTCTAAAAGCAACCAATAACCCATGACCTCTTTGGAACTTGTTATTCTTGTTCTGATGAGTTATTTGTCATTGCTCACTTTGTGAAGAAGGAACAGGCCCCCTCACTCCAGAATTGCCAGGAAAGACAGAGTTGGTGTATTTCCCAGCCACACAGCAGAAGGGCTTCTTTTGGTTTCCAAAAAAGGGGGGAGCAGGTCATTTTCCTTCTAGTTAGTCACAGCCCTCAAGTGTTCAGGATGTCTAAAGCTGGTAATAGATACAGAGTTAATTTACATCCCTAAATGTCACTATATACATATAATAGACATACATATGTATGTATGTGTGTGCATGCAGACAGACATATGCATATATAAAAACTGGGGTTAAGTGACTCTTCCAGGGTCACACAGTAGTAAGTCTCCAAGGCAGGATTTGAACTCAGATCCTCCTAACTCCAGTGCTGTATCCAATGTACTACCTAGCTGCCTCTATGTTTTTGTCTTGACCAAAAGACATTCAAAAGTTCTATTCTCCTCTCTCCCACTTATAATTATTATTATTATTTTGCACTGGAACTAAGCATTAGTCACAATGAAAGAGATCATTAGTGCTTACATGGAGATGTCTCATAGCTAACTCTGCCTCAGATTCCAACTCATCTTTAAAAAGGGGGAAAGCCAATATTGCACAAGTATGAACCCCCTCCTCTGCTAAAGGTTCATGAGTCAGGATCCTTCAGTTCCCCTCCTTGTTCTATCATAAAAAATACAGTTGTGTATTAAGACCAAGAGGAGAGAGATTCATCATTTCAACATACTTAACGTTTATTGGTTAGGTATCTGTTATGGGTAGAGCATGGGGTACAAAGGTGACTATGACATGATTGGTGTTACGGAGGGATTTCCAGTCCGAATAAAAGGGGATGTTAGATGCACGTGCCAATAATTCAAATATTATAAGGGCTGGCAAGAGGTCTAAATAGAGGGAGATATGATGTATCCTAGTTATATGGGAGGGTGTCTGGGAAGGCTTTGGGAGGGAGACTGCCCCCAAGGATGCCTTTAAGGACAAGAAGGATTCAATCAGATGAAGGTTATAGCTTTTCCAGGGATTTTGTACATTTATTTAGAGATTTTCTGTTGGGTTTGTTCTACTATTTCTTAGCAGTAGGAAGAAATCCATTTCCAGCTTGGTATTTAACTAACCTATTTCCATGCTTGTGGTCTCCTGAAGAGGAAGTTTATGTAGGTCTCCTAATAAGGACTCATTGGGAAGGGAACTGGACAGAGGGTTAAGGGATTTGATGCTAGACTTCCTGACTTGGTTCATTATTTTTAAGTGTACATTATTTACATTTTTAGAAATATATTTTACGATATATACATGTATATATTTACATCATTTTAAGTGATACATTAGGCCATGAAGGGAGATGATTGGATTCTAAATCCCAGTTGTCACCATTAATTAAATACCTATCTGTCAGGCTTCCCGCTAATCACTAAGGAAACAAAGAAAGGCAAAAGACATTTCTTGCCCTCTTGGAGCTTACAGTCTATTTTACTTTATTCCCTTTTTGATCTTTGGCTAACAAGTTACTCTCTCTGTACCTCAGCTTCCTTATCTGGCTTCCACATGCATGATCATATGAATTGTATGTCTGGTGCTTTTTAGCCATGTGAAAATGGGCAGAATATTTAACCTTTTTAGCTTCCCAGTTTCATCTTTAAAATATGCATAATAATATATGCCGTACTTATATCACTGGGTTGTTATGGGGATCCAGGGAAGGAAATATATTAAAAGCTTTGTGAACCTGAAAGCGGTATATAAAAGCCCATTGCTGCTTCTGTAATTACCAATGTCAACATCGCCTTGCTGAAATACAACTTCCATCATGTCACTCATTCCCTTACTCAAATCCTTTAGCAGCTCCTTGGAGTTGTAGGCAGGCAGTGGTAATGTAAGGGAGGAGACTGTAAGGGCCAATGAGACCCAGTGTCAGAAACTAGGGTTCAGGATTCTAGTTTCCAGGCAATCTGGAGGGAGCAAAGAGAGTCCACCAGAGAAATTGGTATAGCAGGCAGGTAAACTGAGGCAGGTACCTAAGATGCATTATCACGTTCTCCCTTCTCTGTTATTGCGTCCTATGAATTATTAGGCACTCTACTGCTTTTCTCTTTTGTATGTTATACCTGTCCCGCTTCAGTCTCTGGGTCTATAGTCATATGTGGGAAGTATCTCCCCTTCCATTTCTCAAATTTAATATCACTCCCTTTCTGGAGACAGTAGAGTCTGTTTCTTGAAAGGCCTGGAACCCCAGGGATTTGACACTGCCATGGTTTTATACTAGTGTGTTCTTCGTATTCACACTTTCAAAGCCTGGATCCTTTTAACTCCTGCAACACCAGGAGAGGCTGCTTCTCTCGCCTTTGATCACAAGATTTCTTTTTCCCCAACAAGTCAGGTCTTGGAGACTTCTGCCAACCATCTCTCCAAAGGAGAAGTCATTCCCTGGCTCTAGCAGACTGTCTTGTCATGAACAACGATGCCCTGAGATAAGAAAGAGTATTTCCAAACCAATTTGACAATCTAGGAACTTCCCATCCCCTGTTACATGCATTGTAAACCAAGTACTTTTGGCTGGGTTAGGAAATGTTCTGTTCATAGATCTGTGTGGTTTTCTGGCGGCCCAAACTCTTATCTCATTTTCTTTTTCCCACCATGCTGTGTTTCTTCCAATTTTGAGTTTCCCATATTAACTATTTTGCTATTTTCAAGCTAACAAGTAATACAAACTTAATAATTTGGCTTAATGGAGAGAAATTTGAGCTGAGTTAGTGAAAAGTTTCAAATACGTAATTTTTTCAAATAAGAAATGAGTTTTATTCTTTTAAAATCACTGGTCATCCGATCAATTCTGATGGACATGGCTCTCTTCAACAATGGAAAGTTTCAAACCACCTCCAATTGTTCACTGAAGAAAGCCATATACACCCGGAGAGAGGGATGTGAAATGTGGACCACAATATAACATTCTCATACTCTTGATTGATGTTTGCTTACATTGTGTTTCCTTTATCTGATATGTCTTTCTTGTAGACACGATTTTTCTTGCACAACAATAAGTTTGGAAATATGTATACATATATTCGATTTGCCAATATTTTAACATAATTAACATGTAGTGGATATCCTGCCATCTAGGGGAGGGGTGGGGAGTTGGGGGGAAAAATTTGTAACAGAAAGCTATGTAAGGGTTAATGTTGAAGAATTACCCACACATATGTTATGCAAATAAAATAAAAAATTAAAAAAAATAAAATAAAATCACTGGTCATCACAACACAACATTTTCATGCTCTCTATTCATGTTTGCTTGCATTGTGTTTACTTTTTCTGATTTTTCTTTCTTGTAGATACAATTTTTCTTGCACAAAAATATGTATACATATATTCGATCTGTCAAGTATTTTAACATAATTAACATGTAGTGGATTTCCTGCCATCTAGGGGAGGGGTGGGGAGTTGGGGGGGAAAATTTGTAACAGAAAGCTTTGTAAGGGTTAATGTTGAAGAATTACCCATACACATATGTTTTGCAAATAAAAAGTTTTAATTAAAAAAAATTAAAAATAAAATAAAATCACTGGTCATTCAAACTACACAAGCAAAGTGTTGATTAATACAATCAGGTTGGGGACATTTTATGAAGCAAAGATGTGTAATTAGTATGTAAATTATCTCTGAAAGAGTAGAGCTAAGTTGATTCTTTTAATCCCCAATGAACTCAATGAATCTTGAAGGCAGCATTAATTTAATTTGGAAAACTTGTTCTAAAAATGTATGCAAAGGACAGACTGTCTGTGGTGCTATTGTACAGTTTAAATTAGTGAGAGATGAATCCAAGAGACTTTAAAAAAATTATTAAAATGAATTTTAATTATATCTATTTCTTGAGAGATGGACTTTTAGAGTCTTTTTTCAAACCTGGGCAATGGTAGAGTGATAAATTAACAGTGACAGCTTAAAGGGACAACAAGAATGTGTATGACTATTCATCCCTCTTGAAGATAAATCACTTCACTCTAGACCTTCTTCCTCTTCTGTTAAACTAAGGGTTGGACAAAATAGTCTAGAAGGTTCCATTTTGCTCTAACATTCTGTAAAAACAATGTTAAGTGGATTCTGTTGCCTTATCCATCTGCTCTACCATTCAACGGTTGAGAAGAAAAAGTCAAGGAAATGTTGTTAATCTTTTTTACAAAGCATAATGCTATTTGTAGTAGCATGTTGGATTGATCAGTGGTTCTCCAAGTGTGGTCCAGAAAATCCCGGGAGTTTCAGAGGGTCTACAAATGAAAAATTAGCCTTTATTTCTAAGATGGCAACTGTCTATAAATATGACTCGCATAAATAAAAGCTCTTTGGACAGATCCTTAATAATTTTTAAAAACACAAAGATACTGAGAACAAAAGTTTGAGGATGACTGGAGTTAATTTTTATTCACTTTCTTTCACACTTAATAATAAGAGCTAGCAAGTCACTTAACTCCAATTGCCTCAGCAAAAAGAAAAAAAAATAATAATAGCTAGCATTTATATAGTGTCTTAAGGTTGGCAAAATACTTTATAAATATGATTTCATTTTATTCTCATAACAACCCTAGGAAGTGGTGCTACTATTATCCCCATTTTAGAAGTGTGGAAACTGAGGCAGACTGAAGTGAAATGATTTGTTCAGGGTCAAACTAGGAAGTGTCTTTGAACTCAGGTCTTTCTGACTGTAAGTCAGTAGTACCACCTAACTGCCACACTTAAGCCATTAGAAAAAAGGGAAAAATTAAGTAGAGAGATTCTGTTCCAGGATTGAAGTCTTTTCATTTATTGTTATTATTTATTTTATTTATATTGTTATTATTAATTAATCCCTCATTTCAAAGATGAGAAAATTGAGACATTGAATAGTCAAGCGACTTGTTGCCTAATGTGGGAAGGAAAAAAGCCTTTTATGGGCCAACACTTTACAACATTATCTAATTTAATCTTCCCAACAACCTGAGAGGTTGATGCTTTTATTATTCTGATTTTACAACAGATATTAAACAGATATTAGATGACTTGCCCAGGTTTATACAGCTAGGAAATATCTGAGGAGAGATTTAAAGTTGGGCTTTCCTTTCTCCAGATCCAGTGCTCTATCCACCATTCCATCAAGCTAACCTAAGTATTAGACTTGGGATTCAAACCCAACTCTTGTCAATCCAAGCAGAGTGTTCTTTCTTTTCCACTAGGCTACATCATCAGATACAAGAATATTTTTGAATCTTTCTGAATTGTCAAAGATTCATTGAAATTCAATTCTACATTTATCAAGTGCTTGCTTTTAGCAAAGCACTGGCTATACAGAAACAAATCTGAGATAATCTTGGTTCTTGAGAGTTTATGTTCTAAAGGCAGTGTGTGTTGGAGGTGAAAAATTGTCCTGGTTACCTTATAGAAGAAGGAAAATGGTAATCAGGGTAAAGAAAAGCTATGGAGACCTTACTCTAGTAATCTGTGAATTGGGAGAGAAACTATTTTTAGCTGAGAGGGATCGTGAAGGAGGTGGCTGCTGAGCTGATTCTGCAGGATTTCAAAGGGCAGAGATGATTGTGTACAGAATACATAAATGGTAAATTAATCTCTGCCATCAGAAACTGTTAATGGTAGTAGTAAACAGAGCAAATTCACTAGCCAAGTGTTTCTGATTGGGAGTACCAAGAGACGGGCAGCAACCAAGAAAGACTCTGGGGAAAACTCATCAGACCACATTGGTTTTGTGGTTATTGTGTGATTTGGCGGCTTAAGGAGGCTAAATATGGAATCCCAAGAAGTCCCTTGTTTACATTTAGGGAGTGAGGCGCAATAGGATATGCTAGAATTAGGAGCTTGTAATAGCTGGCATGGGATCAGTTGTGTTCAGGACTTTAGTGGTTTAAAAAAAAAGAGATGACCAACTGGCAATAATGCAAGATACCTAAATATGATACCTAAGCATCCACCACTGCCGAAGCCTCATCATAACTTTGAGCAACGTACACTTTTGCAGGACAATATAGTCAGAGCTGTCAGAGTTAAATGGCCAGGACATGGGGCAGCTAGGTGGTGCAGTGGATAGAGCACCAGCCCTGAAGTCAGGAGGACCTGAGTTCAAATCTTGTCTCAGACATTTAACATTCCCTAACTGTGTGACCCTGGGCAAGTCACTTAACCCCAATTGCCTCAGGGGGGAAAAAGTTAAATGGAGATCAGTTCATTTTGGCCATTCTAGATATGGTTTAGCAGAATGTTTACCTTTTTCTCTTCTCTTTGCTGCCTTTAGCTGTAAAGGTGCCTCCCATTATGGCCTTACCAAGGACCGCAAGAGGCGCTCACAAGATGGCGGCTCAGAAGGCTGTGCCAGCTTGACGTCAGCAGCACTCTCTCCAGACGTGTCTGCGGCGGCGACCATTGCCTTGATGACCGATGAGCCGGGTCTGGACAATCCGGCTTATGTCTCTACCACAGATGATGGCCAGTCGGCCAACAGCCCGGTGGAGTCTGGTCGAAACAACAGAAGTGAGTAGGAAAGAAAAGAAGGGGACTCTGGGAAGTGGGATCCTTGACTTGGGATAGATCGTGGAGTTAGAGCTGGAAAGGGACTTTAGAAGCCTCTGTGTTCATTCTCTCATTTTATTGATGAGAAAAGTGAAGGTGAGTGGATGATTTGAACTCGAGTCTTCCAACTACAAATCCAAAGCCCTATGGATCGCATTACTTTTTCAAGGACTGTTCCCAGATTAATCAGGGATATAAGGAGAACTATATGGAGTTTAACCATAGAACAGCCTTCCTGCCATGAGATGCTGAAGCACTGAATGGGGGACTGCAGCAGTGCCATGACGGCTATTTGAATGGAACTGATTGATCTCTTTTCTCTTACTACAGCCCAGCACTTTGAGCGATCCACCATCAGAAGCAGATCTTTTAAAAAAATAAACAGAGCTCTGAGTGTTCTTCGGAGGACAAAAAGTGGAAGTGCAGTGGCCAACCAAGCTGACCAGCCAAGAGAAAGTCCCGAGAATGCCATTGCCACGGAAGGTAAGTATGTTCACTTAAATTCCCGGCTGGATTTGGGTGGGGGCTTGGGATGAATTCTGCAATTCAGTCCCCGGTAATAAGAATAATAATTTTGTTCAGTCGTTTTTCAGTGATGTCTGACTCTCTGTGACCCCATTTGGGGTTTTCTTAGCAAAAATATGAGAGTGGTTTGCCATTTCTTTTTGCAGTTCATTTTACAGAAGAGGAAACTGAGGCAAACGGGGATAAATGACTTGCTCAGAGTCTCAGTCTCAGCTAGGAAATGACTAAGGCCAGATTTGAACTCAGGAAGATGAATCTTCCTGATTCCCGGCCACCTAGCTGCCCAAGAATAATAATAGTGGCTTATAGCCATCATCTTGAACATTTAAACTTTCCTTATCCAAACTGACAAATAGAAAATTTCGCAAGCTGGTTTTGCAAGAACAATAAAAAAGTGTGTGTGTCTGTGTGTGTGTGTGTAAAGAAAATAATCAAATATATTGCTTTTCATCTTCATAGTGACTAAAAGATTTAAGTTAAAATTTTTTTTTTTGCTTTTTTTTTTTTTTTTTTGCTGAGGCAATTGGGGTTAAGTGACTTGCCCAGGGTCACACAGCTAAGAAGTGTCTGAGACCAGATTTGAACTCAGGTCCTCCTGACTTCAGGGCTGGTGCTCTAACCACTGCGCCACCTAGCTACTCCCCAGATTTAAGTTTAAATTGCCTAAACTTTACACCAAATAAAGAAACTGAAGAAGTTCAATCATGTGTCTAATGTTTCCCAACAAGAACTAATTAAACTGGATCCAAAACTCAGTTTAGAGTCCAGATTTCTTGAGACTCAGTTTTCTTCAAGTAAAGAATGGTAAATGGCTACTAACTTTAAGGAACTTAGCTCTTCTCTGTATTTTCCCTAGAGAGCAGCCCACTTGTTATCCTATTATAGAAAATGGATTAAGGTCATGGGTTTGGGAAATAGTGACAGACAGAGGAGCGGGTTACAAAGATCCTAGACCCATTGTTGTGACCTTTCCAATTGACACAATTAGTCAAGCCTCCCAGGGCAGAGGCAGCCATAGCTTCTCTTTTCAATGTGATTCAGTGTACTAGGTGCTTAAACCAGCTACAGTAGGAGGCTGCCCAGTTTGTCCTTTCTGAAACTGGGAGACTTGAAGTAGCTTCAAGATAGCTCTTCCTTGGAAACTGAAATCAGCACCATGTAACCTGAAGATTCTTTTCCAGCTTTAACAATACTGTGCTCTCTGGTGCTGTCTGTGGGCATTTTGGTTCACAACTAGGGGACCATAGTGCTCAGAGGACTTTGAATGGAAGCAGTTAGGTGTGCAATGGTAAGAGTATGAGATTGGGAATCAGGAAGTCTTGAGTTCAGAGCTGCTACTGTCCATCATGTTCCACCCCACTCCTAAAGGTTTTCCTTCCCCATACGTGTGTGTGTGTGTGTATACAAACCACTATCTATACACACACACACACACACACACATATATATATATACACAGATGCAGATATACATATATATGTGTATATATATGTATACATATAATGTGTATTTCATACACATTACCCACTCATAAATATATATTATATATATATATATAATGTGTGTATACATATATAGAGATCCATATTTAGAATGTTTACTGTTATTATTACAATGCACACATTAGAATCTCTTAAGAAATTAGGGCAGCAATTCCAATAGACTTGGGATGGAGAGAGCCATCTGCATCTGGAAAGAGGATTATGGGGACTGAATGTGGATCACACCCTAGCATTTTCACCTTTCTTCTTGTAGCCATTGTTCGCTTGCTTGCTTTTTTCTCTCATTTTCTTTTTCCCCTTTTGGATCTGATTTTTCTTGGGCAGCATGATAAATGTGGAAATACGCATAGAAGGATTGCACATGTTTCATATATATTGAATTACTTGCTGTCTAGGAGAGGGGATGAGGGGAAGGGAGATAGAAACATTTTGAATTCATGGTTTTGCAAGGGTGAATGTTGAAAACTATCTTTGCATGTATTTTGTTAATAAAAAGCGATTATTTTAAAAAAGAAAAAAAATTGGGCAACTAGGTGGTGCTGTAGTGCTTAGAGTGTGCTGGGCTTGGGGTCAGGAAGATTCATCTTCATGAGTTCAAATCTAGCTTCAGATGCTAACTGTGTGAGCCAGGACAAGTCACTTAACCCTGTCTGCTCCAGTTTTCTCCTCTATAAAATGGGAATTATAATAGCATTGACCTCAAAGACTTTTTTATTAGGATCAGATGAAATATACTATACATATATAAGTTAGTATTATGTTGGTATCCATTGTTAGAGAGGAGAAATCTTTGTCAAAGCAATAAATCTAGAAGTACAAGAAAGAAATGTTTGAGATAGATCAGAGGGCAAAAAAAACAGGTAGACTGCTCCTGGTCTTTTCAGGAACCAAGTAATAAATAAAACATTTTTCATTGGTTTGGGAGCCTTAGAATTAAAACTGTTCCCCAAAAGATGAGTGATTGCCATTCAGTAAGTCCTTTTGTCTTTTTTCTTTCTTAGTTTTCCCCAGATTGTATCACCTGATTCCAGATGGGGAAATCACCAGCATCAAGATCACCCGGGTGGATCCTAATGAAAGCTTGGCAATCAGGGTAGTGGGAGGCAGTGAAACTCCTTTGGTCCATATAATTATCCAGCATATTTATCGAGATGGAGTGATTGCCAGAGATGGAAGATTACTACCAGGAGACATGATATTAAAGGTACAGAAATCTGTGGCTGTAGGGTTCAATTAATGAACTTAAATTTTCCTGGGTATTTCTATACAACTATGTGAATCCAGTCTGGTGCATGGTTCCTTCCTCTTTGTGTATATCCTTGTCATTCTCTATATTTTAATTTTCCTTCTCTGATTTTTTTTTTTTCTGTATGTCTATGATAGAACCACAGAACCACTGAATTCCAGAGACAGCAAAATTCAGGAATTGTCTGGTCCCAAGCATTTCTTCCTCCCTCATACCAGAGGAAAAAAGATGAAGTTATTCCCTCAAGTACCAGGCCACAAATGTGTGGCTTCTTGGCTAGAGTTTGGAGACAGAAAGGTTCCTTGTGCTTTTTAATAAATAAGCCGTGCTGAATTCTTCATAGAATGGATGGCAGAGTAGGTAACTAGGGCCAACCTCACTCTGTTTTTCTTCTTCTCCTCTGTCTGTAATTGGGCAGAGGGGTAGGGGGTTGACTGTTCTTGATTAAATGCCCTCCCTCATTACCATCCCCATTCCTTCCATTTTGTTTGCTGGGGATCCAGAAGATGTTCCCTAAGGATATACCCATTGGATGGAATTAATTTATAATCGGGTTCTAAGGTTCCTCTAATGAATAGCTACCAGAAAAAGAAATCTCACCAATATTAGGGAAATCCAGACCACTTGTTTCTCCTTTGTCATGGTTTCAACCTCAGGAGACTTGAGCTACAGAGCTGCTGTGAAATTGTTTTCTTCCAGAGTCATGGGGAACTTTCAGGGGTGCAACCTCTCAGCCAGGGACTGTTTGGAAAAGAGTAATTCAAACCAGAAAGCCCTGTCGAGCGTTATTGTTGTACTACTGGGATGGGCGTACTTTCAGGTTCTTTAAATGACATTTCCAAATGCTCTAATATTGCACGGAATACATAGGGAAGTTCTTTACTTCGGTTTGACTTAAATGCTGCAAAGATTTCTCTGTGACTGAAAAAAAAAGGAAAAATCAGGGAGGAAGGAAGACTATCACATTTCTTTAGAAGCAGTAAAGAGTTTCACTGAAATAAGTAAAAACTGTAAACTGCAGGTTGCTAGGTGGTATAATGAGTGTTGGGTTTAGAGTCAGGAAGTTCTAAATTTAGACACTTTCTAGCTGGAAGACTTTGGGCAAGTCACTTAACCCTGTTTGCCTCAGCTTTCTTACCTGTAAAAGGCATTAGGGAAGGAAATGGCAAATGATTCTAATATCTTTGCCATGAAAACCCCAAATGGAGTCACAAAGAATAGCTCTGGAGATGGGGAAACACAACTGAGAAAGCCTCTGTTGTCAAATTGTTTCTTTTTTATGAACATGATATGAGATAAGTTCAACTGGGTTGAAAAGAAAGTGTTGACATTGTGTGTAGGATGGAAGTGGGGACTTGTGGATGCTCATACCCATATGGTCCTTGTTTAACAAAAGAATAGAAAAACACATTGTACTCTTGTTCCCCCTCTGATTCTTGTTCCTTTCCCCTTAGGTCAACGGCATGGACATCAGCAGTGTGCCTCACAACTATGCCCTCAGCCTCCTGAAACAGCCTTGCCAGGTGCTCCGGCTGACGGTCCTGAGGGAGCAAAGATACCGCAGCCGGACCTCCGGATTGGCCCTGGAGGCTCAGAGCCCCCGCGATGACAGTTTTCACGTGATCCTGAACAAAAGCAACCCAGAAGAACAGCTTGGGATCAAACTAGTGCGCAAAGTGGATGAACCCGGGGTGTTCATTTTCAACTTGCTAGACGGCGGTGTCGCTGACCGGCATGGCCAGTTGGAGGAGAATGACCGGGTGATAGCCATCAATGGACACGACCTTCGGTATGGCAGTCCAGAAAGGGCAGCCCAGCTGATCCAGGTGGGTCATAGTGGCCCCGATCACTCTCCGAACCTTTGAAACCTGTCATCAATACCCTTCCACCCCAGCCCCAGTCTTGTAACCTCCACACGTAACTTGTGACTTTTCAGGGGACAAAAGGTTGCCAGCTTAGCACGGATACAGGTTTTGCCCTCATTGTGTTGCTGTGAATGGTATCCAGGTGAGTGCTAGAAATTGCCCAATAATAATCAATGAAAGAAATCACTGAATGGATGAAATCAATGAAAATGAATATTAGGCAGAATTTGTCCTAAAAAAGAGCACTCGTGATCCGGTTTCCAGTCCTGTATCTAACATTAGCTATGTATTGTGGGCAAATCACTTCTTGGAAACTCAACTTTCTCACCTGTGAAATGAGGATAATAATACTTGTACTGCTTTCCTCCCAGGGGTGCTGTGAGAGAAGTGTTTTGTCAGTTATAAAGTGCTGTAAAAAGTGAAGTGAGTTATTATTATCATTGTTGTTATTATTTTTACCCGAGCCTGTGATTTCACTGGCGCAGACAACTCCTGATGAGGATTCTCCCTCTACTGAGGTAAATTGGCACTTGTTCTGAAATTAATAGTGTTAGAAAGTTGATTTGAGACTGAAAGCTTATATGACTTGCCCAGAGTCAGCTAGCTGGGATGTTCCAGGGGAAGGGCTTGAACCCAAGCCTTCTTGACTCCTACGCTCGCTGTCTATCCACTACCACATGCTGCAGTGCCGTATTAGTCCCTGGAAGGTGTATCACAAGACAGAGATGATCATATCTTCCCACAGCTGAGTTCTGGTATTTACCTCTGTGACATATATAACACAGAACAGACCCTTGTATGTTCCAGGATCCCCAGGTATTGTAGTCCCTTCCTGAAATGTTTGGACTTAGAAAACCCTTCTGCAGCCTCCAGGGACCGGGACTACTTTAGAATAGGACTAAATTCTTAGGTTCCTTTTGGATGAGCCTTTCCTGGAGCAGCTGGGAGCCTCCCACATATGTCACCCCCTCTACTCCTCTGTTCCTACCCCACTCACACCAAGATGCCCAGAGTAGCACTGAGACAATTGTTTGCTTCATCACGCAAATCCCAGACCTTGTGTTGGCTCAGAATTTATATCCTTGAGTTTATGTGGGATGGAACATAGCTGAGACCTAGTGAGGGATGCTGATATTTGCCATTTCTATCCTTTCTTGTTGGTACCATTATAATTTTGTAGACTTTGTATTAAAGCTTTCCCTTAAAGAAATCCAATCCAGGGGCTTGGATTTGAAATTGTATTTAGTAATATCTTGGTTTATAAAATCATAGAAGAACCTGATAGGGTTGTCAGTAATTCATCATCATTTATTGAGAGACCAGTGCTGAATGCAAATCCCCACTCTGAAGGAATATCTCTCTAATTTTATATTTAAATATAAATATATTTATAGGAGCCTTTTTTTCTGAAGAGCTGATATTGCTCCTCTGACTCATAGTCAGAGAAACTAAAGGATATATATTGATAGTTCAATTTTAGTGATGGGGAAATCTAGTCAAGGAGCAGTGAGGTTCTATAACGCACTCTTCCCTAATGAGAAGCGAACCTGAGCTGCTGTTCATCTTCCCGCTGTCACAATACAATTCTCACTCTGCTCTGTGCACCATGACAAACCCTCATACTGTGGGACAAACATAGAGCAAAGCCAGAATTGTTCCTTTTCTGATGGCAAATGGTTTAGTCAGGCAGTGATGAAGCTGTCTCGTGTCAGCCCTACCCTGTGGGGATTCTTCATGAAGTCCCTTGTCACGAGGATCAGCTGGGAATCCCCTTTTAAACACCATTTGTCCTCATGGTGGTCTTTGGCTTTTCCCTCCTTCTCTGAGGCCCCAAGGCTTTGAAGGCTCCCTGGAAAGCCTTTAACACAGCTGGCTAAACAACTTTGAAATTAAGCCCTATTTGCATGCGATGAGTATGGGCATCTCAAAGTTGGTACCATTCCATAGGCACCTGACATAGGCCAAATAAAGTCATAAAAATGCTCATGGAAAAGGAGGATGCCATTCGGGTTTTCTTTATGTTAGGGTCACACATAATAAGATTTTAGATTAAGGGTAAAAAGCATAGACATAGGACCACAAACTCTCTCTCTCGTGACAATCAGTTTTAGGTCTTTCAGCTTCATTCAGTGCATTTTAAATTTTTTGAGAAAATAAAAACCAATCCCAGATATAATACTCAGACAAGTTGCTGAGACAACTCACTATCTGTGTCAGTTGAAAAGATCTTAATTGGATTCAGGATTTTTCCTTTTATTAAGAGAGGCAAAACACAAAGAAAAAAACAACTCTCTTCCAAGGAGGGTAATTTATGAAATGAAATCTTGCCTAACAGTGGGAATTTCTGCAAACATTTCCTTTTGCTTGCTAAACAAAACCAGTTTGCTTTATAAGCAGAAGAAGAGTGGGCTGGGGGAAGATCCCACCAAAAAGCTGGTTGGAGAATAAATGGGAAAAAAATGAAACACTGTTGAAAAAACCCAACTAAGCCCATGTTAATTCTAAAATGTGGAAATTTCTGTGATTCTTGTAATACACACCAGGCCAGGGTGGAGGGGGGGGCACCTTCCCCCATCAAAAGGAGATGGTCAGATTTGCAGCCAATCCTCAGCCATCCTTGGCCTGATGTGTGTACTCCATGAATCACATTCGCCTAACAGAAGAATCGCCAGACACCGTGTCCTTCTGGTCATGTTCTCTTAAGGTACCACGCACTCTGGTTCTTTCCACATGATTTCAGGGAAGAATTATTACAGAAGAAGCCACAAATGTTTTGAATCGGACAGACCTTAATATATGTTGGGTCTTAATCTCTGCTTACTCAACAGCAACCCTCAATTTGCCAGACTCCAATGTTGGACCCAGAAGCAGAGTCCATCGTGAGAGAACCAATAGGTTCAAGTTACATGAAAGCCATTTCCTTAACAACTTTGGCATAATTATGCTTTCCCGCCAATGTCAGTTTTTTTTAAAAATTTTGAACAGCAATTGTGTGATTGACTTAAACAAAAGCTACAGTAGAATTGCTGAAATCTGTAAGATTGTACCTGAAATGGATGTATCAAAATAAGAGAGAAAGAGTTGGAGGTCATAGTCTCAGATTTAATTTTGAGGAATCTTTGAGGTAATTTACTCCAGGTCCTTCCTTTTACAGATGAGGAACTGAGGTCCCAAAAGTCTGACTTAAAAGTCCTATAGGCAGCAGTAAGTAGCTGAACCATTATTTAAACTTGGGTCCTAAGATAAATCCAGCAGAGAGGTCAATGTACTGAGCTTTGGGATGTTCGTGGGTAATGATCTCTTAATAAAAATACATTATCTAATCACTTACATACAAGTGATGAGAATGGGTGTGGATGGGGTGAGAATCATTCTCATTGTGAAATTCTGTCACTAAAGTATTTTGGACTGGTCTCAGAATTTCATCAGTGTGGAAACCCCCTCCACCAAGACAGAGCAGAAACTCAGCTGTCACTAAGAGCCTTACAGAGTTTCTCTAAGGTTCTTAGAGTTGAAAGCAATAAATAAGCATTTATTAGGTGCCTTTTTTTTTTTTTTTTTTTCTTGCTTTTTGCTGAGGCAATTGAGGTTAAGTGACTTGCCCAGGATCACACTATTAAGTGCCTTCTTTGTGTCTCTGTTGAAGGCCAGGGGTTAAAAAAGAAAGAAAGAAAGAAATAGCCCCTGCCCTCAAGGAGCTTACAATCTAATCGTTCCTTTTCATGAGTGAGTATTTCATGCATTTGGCCTATGTTATGCACCTGTGGGATGGTACCAGTGTTTGAGATGCCCATACTCCTTGCATGTAAATAAATATATACAAAGCAAGCTGTATGCAAGATACATTGGAGATTTTTTATTAGAAAGTTTCCAGCAAACAGTAACTGTTGAATACTACCGTGGTTTCCCTCTCATCCAACCCTTGTTTGTAACAGTTTTGGAAACAAAAGCAAAACTAAGCTACACAGTGACTAATTTAATGAGATATACCAGACAGTAATTAGTTTGTACTGGGTCTAAATTGGAAATAATTAACAGAGAAAAGACACTGGCATTAAGAGTGGGTAAGGAAGGCTTCTTGAAGAAGATTTTTGTTGGGATTTAGCCAGAGGAGCCAGAAAAAAATATACAAAGCCAAGAGATACACAGAGGATCTCCCTTGTGGGACAGCCAGCAATCTAGTTTCATTGGATCAAAGAGTATGTGTTGGGGTATAAAGTGCAAGATGACTGGAAAGGGAGAGAGGGAGTTAGGATAGGAAAAGCTTTGAATGTCAGATTTTTTTTTTTTTTTTTTTTTGCTGAGGCAATTGGGATTAAGTGACTTGCCCAGGGTTACACTATTGAGTGCCTTCTTTGTGTCAAGCACTCTGTTAAGGGCCAGGGGTTAAAAAAGAAAGAAAGAAAGAAATAGCCCCTGCCCTCAAGGAGCTTACAATCTAATCGTTCCTTACAGTAATTAGTGTGTACTGGGTCTAAATTGGAAATAATTAACAGAGAAAAGGCACTGGCATTAAGAGTGGGTAAGGAAGGCTTCTTGAAGATTGGGATTTAGCCAGAGGAGCCAGTAGGCAAAGATGAAGAGGGAGACCATTTCAGGCATGGGAGACAGCTAGAAAAAAATACTCAAAGCCAAGAGACAGACAGAGGATCTCCTTTGTGGGACAGCCAGCAATCTAGTGTCATTGGATCAAAGAGTATGTGTTGGGGTATAAGGTGTAAGATGACTGGAAAGGAAGGGAGGGAGTTAGGATAGGAAAAGCTTTGAATGTCAGATTTTTTTTTTTTTTTTTGCTGAGGCAATTGGGATTAAGTGACTTGCCCAGGGTCACGCACCTAGGAAGTGTATGAGACCAGATTTGAACTCAGGACTTCAGGGCTGGTGTTCTATCCACTGTACCAGCTAGCTGCCCCCAGAAGATTTTTTTGTATTTGCTCCTGGAGGGGATACTGAGCCATTGGAGTTTATTGAGGGAGGGGTGTGGGAATTATGGTCAAAACTGAACTTAAAGAAAAAATGCTTTAGTGGCTAAATGGAATCCTAAATGTGGATCCTGTCCCCATCATGAGGTTGTGTAACCAAATGTGGGGGTCACAAAATTATGAGTTATCAGTAAATGTTTGATTTGTATACTATTTTATATATCTATACAGCTGGAGTTTCATAAAAATTTCTTGGGCAAAAAAGGGTTGTGAGTGGAAAAACTTTAGAAGCCTTGGTTTAAGGTGGGGTGAGACTTGAAGCAGGCAGACCCTCCAGGGGGCTATTGAAATAGTCCAGGGGTGAGGTGATAAGGGCCTGTACTAGAGTGGTGGCAGTATTAGGAGGAAAGGGGGCCTATCGAAGAGACTGCTACAAAGGTGAATTCTGCAAGCCTGGATAACAACTTGGATCCAGGGCAAGGGCTGGAGGGGAGGGAGAGACAGTAAGAGATATTGAGAAGTTGAGGGTGGCCCTTGATTGAGGGACTGAAGGGATGGTGTGGCCCTCTACAGTCATAAGGAAGATTTCATGGGTGGGAAGTTCAGCAGGAAAGCCATGTATTAGATATGTTGAATTTAAGACATCTTTTTTTATCCCAAGTCAACAAGCATTTATTAAGCACCATAGGTGTTGCAAACACAGTGTTATATCCTGGGAACATAAAAAAAAAAGCTGAAAAAAAAAGTCTCTCAAGAAACCTACAGCCTAATAGGGGAGGCAACACTTTGAACTTAAGATACTTTTTTTTTTTGTTTTTTTTTTATTTTATTTGCATAACATATGTGTGGGTAATTCTTCAACAATAACCCTTACATAGCTTTCTGTTACAAATTTTTCCCCCCAACTCCCCACCCCTCCCCTAAATGGCAGGATATCCACTACATGTTAATCATGTTAAAATATTGGCAAATCGAATATATGTATACATATTCCAAACTTATCATTGGTGTGCAAGAAAAATCTTGTCTACACAAACGATATATCAGATAAAGGAAACACAATGTAAGCAAACATCAATCAAGGAGTATGAGAATGTTATGTTGTGGTCCACATTTCACATCCCTCTCTCTGGGTGTATATGGCTTTCTTCAGTGAACAATTGGAGGTGGTTTGAAACATTTCATTGTTGAAGAGAGCCATGTCCATCAGAATTAATCGTCATATAGTACTGTTGTTGCCATGTATAATGATCTCCTGGTTCTGCTCATTTCACTCAGCATCAGTTCATGCAAGTCTCTCCAGGCCTCTCTGAAATCATCTTGCTGGTCATTTCTTACAGAGCAATAACATTCCATAATATTCATATACCATAAGTTATTCAGCCATTCTCCAATTGAAGGGCATCTATTCAATTTCCAGTTTCTAGCCACTACAAAAAGGGCTGCCACAAACATTCTTGCACAGGTGGGGCCTTTTCCTTCCTTTATGAATTCTTTGGGATATAAGCCCAATAGAAATGCTGCTGGGTCAAAGGGTATGCACAGTTTGATAACTTTTTGAGCGTAGCTCCAAATTTGAACTTAAGATACTTATTGGATATCCAATTTGAGATGTCTGAAAGCAGATAGAGATTAGTTAAATGGCCCATAATGATACAGCTGGTTTTCAGAGACTAGATTTAACAAAAGTTTTCCTGATTCTCCACCCAAAAAGGGGGAGGGGGAGGGAGGGAGGGGAGAAGAAGGGAGGGTGTTGTTTTTTTTTTTTTAATTAAAACTTTATTTTCAAAACATATGCATGGCTAATTTTCAACATTCACCCTTGGAAAACCTTGTGGTCCAAATTTTTTTTTTCCCTCTTTTCCTCCCACTCCCTCCCCTATTCAGCAAGTAATACAATATATGTTAAACATATGCAATCCTTTTATACACATTTCCACAATTATCATGCTGTGCAAGAAAAATCAGATCAAAAAGGAAAAAAATAAGAAAGAAAACAAAATGCAAATAACAAAAAAGTGAAAATACTCTGCTGCAACAGTATTTTTAAAAGCAAATTCAGACTTACCCAAGGAAAGATTCAGCAACATAGATGACAAAACTAAGCATCTTATAAATATATATTTTCTAGGTCTTTTCAGGTACCATCTTGTCTTGAAGACCCTCTTTTTTAGGTCCTAATTTCCTGATCTGTAAAAACGAGGAGCTTGAACTAGAGAATTTTTGAAGTCTTTCTATTCTAGCTTATAAGTTTTTTTAATTAAAACCAACAAGCATTTATTAAGCACCTACTATGAACAATGCACTGTGATACGTTCTGGGGATAAAAAGACCTTGTGAAAAATAGTTTTTACCCTTAAAAAGGCTTATCTTGTACTGGGATAGTTTACACAAAGTTTTCTAATGAACTGTGTATATCCAGGAAACACCAGTATTTTTTCAGATGAAATTATTCTGGGTTTTATCAGATAGTCAAGAAACTCCATCTTTTTTCATGTCCTTGCGATGTCTATATTCCTTTATATCCATATGGCTATCCCCCAAACAACGATAGGTTGACCCTAAGTATTGTGAAAGATGTGGATCTTTCCCATGCCCATTTGACTCATATTTTGAATTTTACTGTTAGTCCTTTCATTCAGAGTGACTTGGACAAGCCACCATCAGTTGGTGTTATCAAACAGCTAATTGACTGCCTTCCAAATCCATGCTGCTGTTCTGGACACAATAACATTTGGCTTCTCTGGAGGGCTAAGTCTTTTGGATGGTAAATGAAAAGAATAATGCCAAATGGCTGTGATCCTTGAGAGGCACTGTTCGAGGCATGGCCAAGTCTCACAGTCAAAAAGGAGATTGCTTTCTAGTAGGTTATTGATTTTGACCTTAATGCTATTAACAAAAAATATGATAGCTCACATTTGTGGAAAACTATCAGGTTTATGAAATGCTTTACGAAGATGCTTTACGAAGAATTATAAGTGTTGGAACCGAGATAGAATCTGCGCCTTTGAACACAAGAGGCTGTGAATATAAAGGAGATGGAAGTTGGAGTGGTTAAGTGTGAGGAATAATACTTCAATTCTTAGAATTAGTTTCATTATCTGACTTGGGAAAATCAAGATTCAGAGAAGAAGAAACCTGAATTAAAATGATGCAACTTTGGAATTCCAGTTGATGAAATGTCTACACATTTTTTTTTCTCTCTACAATAGTGATTCTTAACATGAGGAAGCTTGAACTTTGGGGGAAAAAAGTTTTGCATTTTATGTAATTGTAATTCATTTTATGCATTCAAAAATATTATTCCAAAAAGGAGTCCATAGGCTTCCCAAACTTCCCAAAGGAGTCCATGATGCAACAAAGGTGAAGAAAAACTTACTTTTTTTTTTACAGATACTTTTTCCTTTTTATTTTTTCTATTTGAAAAAACAGTAAGAAAAAAAGGAAAACAGAAAAGAAATACATAACAAAATAAAACAAAACAAAAGAGAACATTGTCATGTGTCTAGCAGAACATCAGGGAGGATAAAAAATATATAACAACAAATTACCAGATCAAGAAAGTATATATTATAGATTTTGGAAAGTGCTATATCCTTCATGGTTTATATGTAGTGTTAACTATTGAACCCATTTCTGATGTGAATAGGTTTTTAGAATTACAAGCCCGCCTCCCCACTCTTAATGCTTCTGTGTCTATTCTTCCTCTGTGCCTCATTTGTATAACATGATTGTTATTTTTATCTTAACTTTGCCAATCTTTCTTTTGAACTACCCTATTGTTGATGTGAATCTTATATGTATATTATATATATATATGCATATATATACACACATACACACATACATTATATATAAAAATAATTTGCCCATGTTTAAACAGTTTGCCTATGTTAAGTTTCTTAAAAATGATCTTTTATCTTAGCTCATATATTAAATTTTCTGTTAAGTTTAGGTTTGCTTGATAGAAAGTCCTGAAAATCTACAAGTTCATTGAATGTCCATTTTTTCTCATTCAGGATCATAAATAATTTTGCTGGATATGATATTTTTGGTCATAGGCCTCCTTCTTTTGCTTGTCGGTAGATATGATTCCAGGACCTTCAGTCTTTTGTTGTAGCTGTTGATAAGTCTTGTGCAATTCTAATTGTAGCTTCAGCATATTTCAATTGCTTTTTTCTTGTTTCTTGAAAAATTTTCTCTTTGATCTGGGGGGGATTTCAAAATTTGGCAATAATATTCCTGTATGTTTTCCATATAGGATCTCTTTAAGGTGGTTTGGTGGATTTTTTCCTATTTCTATTTTCCCTTCATTTTCTAATACTCCAGGATTTCTTGGATTACTTCCTGCATTATTGTGCCAAGGTTCTCTTTTTGGTCAGAACTTTCAGGTAGTCCAATTATTCTTATATTTTCTCTTCTTGATCTATTCTCCAAATCTGTCATTTTTCTTATAAAATGTTTCACATAATGTTTCATTTT
>JAJPUD010005000.1:155164-175173 GCA_023553655.1 Myrmecobius fasciatus | reverse complement strand
ATGTTTGTGGCATCCCTTTTTGTAGTGGCTAGAAACTGGAAACTGAAGGGATGCCCATCAATTGGAGAGTGGCTGAATAAATTATGGTATATGAATGTTATGGAATATTATTGCTCTGTAAGAAACGACCAACAGGACGATTTCAGAGGGGCCTGGAGGGACTTGCATGAACTGATGCTGAGTGAAATGAGCAGAACCAGGAGATCATCATACACAGCAACAACAGTATTACATGATGATCAATTTTGATGGACATGGCTCTCTGCAACGAAGAATTGTCTCAAACCAGTTCCAATTGTTCACTGAAGAAAACCATATACACCCAGAGAGAGGGAAATGAAATATGTACCACAACGTAACATTTTCATGACCTCTATTGACATTTGCTTGCATTGTGTTGCCTTTCTCTGATTCTTTTTTTTTCTTGTAGATAGGATTTTTCTTGCATAACTTCTCAAGCATTTCAACATTATTAACATGTAGTGGACTTCCTGCCATCTAGGGGAGGGGAGGGGACTGGGGGTAAAATTTGTAATGGAAAGCTTTGTAAAGATCAATGTTGGGGAACTACCCATACATATGTTATACAAATAAAAAGCTTTAATAAAAATAAATAAATAAAATAACTGCTGACAATATAAAATATTTGAATGTTTATCTGCCAAAACAAAACTAGGGAGTATATGAATGCAATTACAAAATATTTTTTCACACAAAAAAACCCACAGCTAACCATTTGGAGAAATATTAATTGCTCACAGATAGACTGAGACAATATAATTAAAATGCAATACTACCTAAAATTTAATTTTTAGTAGCATGCCACCTAAAATTAACTTTATAGTATCATACCAATCAAACCACCAAATAATTATTTTATGGAGCTAGGAAAAAAATTCATCTGGAAGGACAAAAGACATAACTATCAAGGGAATCAACGAAAAAAAAAATCTGAAGCATGGCATTCTAGCAGTAACAGATTTCAAACTATATTACAAAGCAGGTAATCATGAAAAACAATCTGGAATTGGCAAGAAATAGAGTGATAGATTAATGGAATACATTAGATACACAATACATAATAGTAAATTACCATAATAACCTAGTATTTGCTTAACCCAAAAATCCAACCTTTGAAGGGGAAAAAAGTCACCATTTGACAAATATTGCTGGGAAAACTAGAAAGCAGTTAGGGAGAAATCTTAGCAAAGGCCAACATCTTACAGAAAATATTACTGTAAGATCAAAACGGCAAATGATTTGGAAATAATGATATAAGTAAACTAGAGGAGCATGGGAAAATGTACCTGCCAAATCTATAGATAAAGGAAAAGTTTATGACCAAACATGAGAAAGAGAAAGAATCAAGGGAAGTAAAATGCAAAATCTGATTGCATGACATTAAAAAGCTTTTGCACAAATGAAATTAATGCAGAAAATTAGGGGGAAATAGGAAAATTTTACAGCAAGTTTCTCTGAGGAAGGTCTCATTTCTCAAATATGTAAGGAACTTAAGCATATTTACAAAAATAAAAAAGCCATTCCCCAATTGATAAGTAATCAAATGATATGAACAGGCATTTTTCAGAAGAAGAAATCAAAGTTATTGTCACATGAAAAATATACTAAATCACTATTAATTAAAAAAATTAAAATTAAAATCTTGAGATACCACCTTCCCACCTATCATATTAGCTAATATGACAGAAAAGAAAAACAATAAATACTACAGGGGATGTGGAAAATTTGGGATACCAATATATGGTTGATACAGTTGTGAACTTATACAACCATTCTGGAGAACAATTTGGAACTGCTCCCAAAGGGTAATAAAACTGTACAATACCCTTTGATCCAGCGAAACCACTACTAAGTCTGTATCCCAGAGATATCAAAGAAAAGGGGAAAGGATGCATTTGTACAAAAAAAAATCTTTGGAAGTTCTTTTTGTTGTAGCAAAAAAATTGGAAACTGAGGCGATTCCCATCAATTGGAGAATGGCTGAACAAGTTGTAGTATATGATTGTGATGGAGTAATATTGTGATGAGCAGCATGCTTTTAGAAAAACCTAGGAAGATTTATGTGATCTTATGCAAAGTAAAGTAACGAGAACCAGAAGAACGTTGTGAAAATAATGAATTGTGAAAGATTTAGCTACTCACTCAGAACAATGATCCATGATAATTCCAAAGGTCAGATGATGAAAAATGCTATTCATCTCCAGAAAAAACTAATAAATTCTGAATGTTTATAGAAATATACTTTTTTAACTTTACTTTTCTTGCTTTTCAGTGTATGTTTTCTTTTGCAATATGGCTAATATAAACATAAGTTTTACATGACTTCACCTGTATATCAATTTCACATTACTTGCTTTCTCAATAGATTTGGGCAAAGTAGGAAAAACAGAACAAATTTGGAAGTCAAAATTTTAAAAAATTAAATTAAAAATTAATTTTAAAAATTAAAATTAAAAAACTTTGCTATGCATTCAGAAAATATTTAATGAAATAAAAATGTCTAAACTGTTGGATTTAATTGAATTTAAATTGTTTTGGGCACTCAATAAGTGGGGAAAGAAAAGCGGTAAACGTTTATATAGTACCTACTATGTACTAGGAACTGTGTTGAGTGATTTAGAAATATTTTATCTTCACACCACTGCTAAAAGATGTATGCTGTTTTTATGCCCACTTTGCAATTGAGGAAACTGAGGCAAACAGAAAATAAGTGTCTTGTCCAAGGTCATACAGCTAATCAGTATCATTATAAAGTGTTTATTATGTTCCAGGTATTATATTAAGTCCTGAAGGACAGAGGACAAAAAAAAGACATATTCCCTTCTCTTGGAGTTCACATTGTAATAGTGGGGACAATCTATAAACAACTATGAATATACAAGATGTATAGAATATCAGAGAGAAGGTCATACAGCTGGAAGTGATGAGGGAAAAGCCAGAAAACAGGTGAGTCTTGAAGGAAGTCAAAGAATCCAGGAAATGGTTAAGAAAAAAGAAGAGCAATTTCCCTCTGGACACCTGGATACATTAGGATAAGGGAGACATTGGACACTGGTCTCTCCTTATGTAAGAGAACTTGATGAGAATCTCCCAAGATAATAAATGAATGGTAGCAGGGAAAAAAAGCCATAAAGAAAGGTACTGAACTGAAGACAATTATGCATAAAAGGGGGCTAGCGGGGGCTGGCTTGGCTCAAAGACCACCAGGCTCATGCCACAGGGATTTTTTGAAGCTGGATGTTCAAAGTCAGAAGAACAAGGGAGCCATAGCCATTAATGCAACTGTCCAGGTGGAATAATGTTAATTATTTTACACTAATTATTCTATTGTTCTAGGAATATATAGGTGAGGAAACTCCTACTAATGCAGATAGATTGGCAGTTCTTCTTTAATTTACAGTTTCAGAATTTGCCTGGGGCATGGAAGGATCAGGTGACTGAAAATCATGATTCAGATGGGAGCCAGAAGCAAAAATTAAACTACATCCTACCAGTACTCTCTTTACTATATCCATTACCTTTTTTTTAAACAACACAGAGAAATTAGCTCTTCTTTGCCTTCCATTTTGTCAGTCAAGGAAAGTATTCTTCACTTTTTAAAGGGTAAATTTAAAAGATGTTATAACATTTAGTCAATTCTACATTTAATAGACATAGATGAAAACTCTAGAAATTAGTATCATAAATGCAGAATGTCTGGGCAGCATGTTGTCTGGAAGAAAAAAGTCTAAGGGGTTTTATTAATTGTAAGCTTGGTATAGGTCAAAGGTAATGCATTCTTTATACAGAAGCACAGTGTTCAGAATTAGGAATGTGATTGTGCAATGATAAATCTGCATTACTCTAGATCTCAAATGAAATTTTGTGTTCATTCTTCCAAACTAAATTTTAGAAAGAACACTGATTGTTCTCTAAAATTTAAGAAGGTTTTTTTAATTGGTTTTAATCAAGAGCATCCAGAAAGGGGCGACTAGAAAAGGGTCTTAAGTTCATATTATAAAAGAACTAGTTAAAAGGAATTTTTTTAAAAATTAAAAGGAATAATTGTCCTGGAAAAGCAGTGGTTGGCAGAGCTTCAAAAACAGAGTGGATAACCACTTGTTGGAAAAATTGTAGAGAGAAGTCATTCAAATATGGGTTCCACTACCCACAGTTGCAAAAATGTTTGTGGCAGCCCTTTTTGTAGTGGCAAGAATCTGGAAACTAAATGGATGCCCATCAATTGGAGAGTGGCTGAATAAATTATGGTATATGAATGTTATGGAATATTATTGCTCTGTAAGAAACGACCAGCAGGACGATTTCAGAGAGGCCTGGAGAGGCTTGCATGAACTGATGCTGAGTGACATCAGCAGAACCAGGAGAACATTATACATAGCAACAACAATATTACATGATAATCAATTCTGATGAATGTGGCTTTCTTCAACAATGAGATGATTCAAACCAGTTCCAGTTGTTCAGTGATGAAGAAAGTCAAGATATTAGGGTAAATTTCCTAATATTAAACCAAAAATCTCCCTCTAAAACTTCCATCAATTTGCCTTTGTTTCGCCTTCAGAGCTAAACAAGGCAAATCTAAATCCCTTCCTCCTCCCCACCAAACCCCTTCTCTGTGCATTCACATTAATTCTCTACTTTATGGAGCAGCTGATGAGCATTAGGCCTAGAGACAGGAAAACCTGAATTCAATCCTTCCTCAGACATTTACTGTCCCTAAGTCACTTTCCCCAACTATAAAACAGGGGTAATAATAGTTCCTACCTGGTAGGTTTGTTGTGAGGATCAAACGTGTTGACATTTGTAAAGTGCTTTCACCATACCTGGAATATATTAAGTGCCATAAAAATGCTTGCTCCCTTCACTTTTCCCCTACTGAAATTTAAGGACAGATAGAAAAACATAACTGAAAATTAGTGAACAACAAAAAGTCCTTGCAGGTGAATTTGACATCACTGCCCTGGAATAATCTGAGCCGGGTACTGCAAAGGATGCTGCAGAGGAGATAGGAAAAGAGCATTAGAACCAGGTCTGGCCAGGGAGGACCCTTCTGTTTTAAATAATTATTCTTGCTAATTTGGTGCTAAACTCAGTTGTTTCTGTTCTAAGGAGTCACTGGGCTTCCCTCTTACTGGCAGTCTTAAAACAAAATCTGGCAGCAGATTTGTTATGCTTGTAGAAATGGGATGCTTTGGATGGGGATGAGGGATACAGGTAGGACTAGATGGATTCCCAGCTTCCAACATCTGAGATTCTGTGATTCTAGGACTGCAAGATCTGGTGACTCCAGTTTTCTATAATTCTTCCATATATTCTATTGCTTTTATTTCTAGGAAGATTCAGATTTCCCTCCAACTTCTCACAGAGAAATGCATATCTGTGTATGAATCATTAACTGAATTGATTCTGTATGACACAAGAAGAGGAAACTCAAAGAGATTATCAAAGAAAATCTACTAGATATGACAAATAATGAAAGAATAGATGAAATGGAGAAATGAAGACTCAGGAAAATGTTCATGATATTGCCAGCCCAAGTGAATTCTATTCAAAACACCTAGAATGGATAAAAACAGTCTCTCTGCTGTTCTTAATCCTGAATTTCAGATCAAGACCCTCTCATACTTTTTGTCAATAGCTTGGGCTGCTGGGTTTGGGAGCAGAAGCAGGACTCACCATGACAGGTATACATAAGCAGACAGACCTTTACCTTAAGGTTCAAATCTCATTTTCACCCCTATTTGATTGTATTAAATATAGGACCCCAAAGATGTGCTGGGTTGTTCTAGACCAGAGTCAGGAGAAGAGTAAAAGGATAATAAGGAAATGGGTTGGGTTTGGGAGGGTCTGCCAAAAATTCAAGATGGAACTGGGGCCATGAAGGGTTTGTATGTAGTAAAGATTAAATAGGCAGGGTTGGAGGTCATCTAAACATAAAAAGTGACCCATCAAGCTGTACTAAAATAGAGAGAGGTAAAGGATGGAACTGTATGAGGAGACACCTGTGTGATGGAACTGTATGAGGAGACACCTGTGTGAGGTTCATCAGATAAAAGCGTAGGAATCAAGAGTCATATGTGGGATGAATATATATATATACATATATATATATATATATATATATATCACTGAAAATGTCAGGAATTGGGCTGTAGGTTAACAGACTGAGTAGGCAAAAAGGCACATTGCTGCATGTTGGTATTCATTGTCAAGCAGACCCCTTCAAAGATACTAACCTGCATAAAAATATAGACATTAGCTACACCTTGGATGGCCCAGTTGTTTTATTATTATTAGCCTCTTTTGTGACAGATGAGCATCAAAAGGCTACACAAGCCCTACTCCCATAAACCAGCTTTATTCTGTAAGAACTGGGAAGTTTAGTTATTAAGAAAAAGCTTTGAGACAATGAAAACAACTGATTAACAGCCAAATAATAGGTCAGTAACCGAGGAAACTCCAATTAGCCCCACCAGTAAAGGAGTTGATTAATATATTTTTATTTAATATATTTTAATTTATTGTATTAATTATTATATTATATTATAATATATCATATTATTTATATATAAATATATAATGTATTATAGTATCATATAATATAATAAATTATATTAATTATTTAATATATAATTATTTAACATAATTTTCCTATATGCCTCTATTTGCAACCATTTGACAAGTCATGTTATTTCTCCTTATATAATGTGTTTATATTTTCCTTCTATCCACCCACATAAGTCACTACGTAATCCAAGCCTTCATCACCTCTCACCTGGAAAATTCCAATAGCCTCCAATAGTCAAATGTCTCCTTGTTTCCAGTTCTTTCTCTAAACCATTACCCAAAATCATATTCCTAAGATTTTTTATCTGGCTAGGCTCCCTTCCTGTTCAACAAACTTTAATTGTTCCCTATTGTGATGGGCAGCTAAGGGGAGCAATAGATAGAGCATGCCCTGTAGTCAGGAGGACCTCAGACACTTAATACTTCCTAGCTGTGTGACCCTGGACAAGTCACTTAACCCCAATTGTGTCATCAAAAAAAATTGTTCCCTATTATGTCTCAAGGAGGCAGTTGAGTGGTTCAGAGCACTGGACCTGGAGTTAGGAAACCTGAGTTCAAATCCAGTCTCAGACATTTGATAGCTATGTAATCCTGGGCAAGTCACTGTTTATATTAATTCACTGGAGAAGGAAATCACAAACAGTTCCAGTATTTTGTCCATGGATCCAAAAAGGGTCAGACATGACAGAACAGCAACAATTATGTCCAGGCTATAATGTCAACTTCTCCCAAAAATAGTTATCCTTTACCATCTAACTTCCCTGACTTAATCTTATTCCTTCTAACTATGAACTTCCAGCAAAATTCACTTTCTTCTCTAGATTCAATTTTCTCATCTTCTATTTGGATGCTATCTTCTCAATTCTGCCTCTTAGAATCTTTTACTGCTTTCAAGGGTCAGCTCAGGTATCACCACGCCTGGGACATTTTCCTTGATTTTGCTAACTTTTATTGTTCTTTCCTCCCTCAAATTATCTTATTTTTTTAAATGAATCCCTCAGTAGAATGTAGCATTTACATAGCATTTCATTACATATATATATATATATGTGTGTGTGTGTATATATATATATATATTACATCTCATTTGATCATCACATTCACACTTGGAGGTAAGTGCTATTATTATTATCCCCATTTTATAATAATAAATATATAAATATAAATAACATTTATATATATATATATATATATATATAAATAATATATTTAAAAATAAAACTTTAAAAATAAATAAACAAAAAATAAGTGATTTGCCTAGGATAAAACAGCTAGGGAATATCCGGAACCTAAACCCTATCACCACAGCCTTCACACAAGACACATTCACAATCCAATCAGAGGTCTGTTCCAGCAAATGGTCTTTCAACTATTCTTGGATAGAGAACGTGCATTCCCACAACATGTAAAAACTCCACTAATACAATATAATTTGCTACTCATCAGAATGTTCAGAAAGTTATACATCTGCCCTCTCAGATTTCAACTAAAAAAAAGAAGTAAGATACATGCAAAGAAAAATACCAACAGCATCTATTTGTGGAATGAACTATGTTCCGTGACAAGTCATTACACAAATACACTATTTGTTTGTTTGTTTTTAATCTAGACCTGTCATGTCACTTGAGTAGAGAATTCCTAGGCAGAAAGTCCCTCCATTGATGAAGATTGGCAAATGAGCTGTAATTGATACATTCGGCAACTGGTCTGCTCAGGATCATACAGTATTTTCCAGGGACAAGACTTGAACATGACAATTTAACTTCAAAAGTTGGCCTCCTATGCCCTATCCATGCTGAATCTCATAAATATAAAAAAGCCCCATTTCAAATGCTTTCTATGCATACTTCCATACGTCTTTCTCCTGGTGCTTCAAAATATTCATAGTAATATTTCAGATTTTTCAAAGCATATTAGAGATGGAAGCATTTTATAGGAGACCCATTATTTTTACATCATTCAATTTAAGACTCATTAAACTTGGGCAGGGCAGATAAAATCATCCCAAGTTTACACATGAGAAACCATTGCCTGGAGAAATTAAGTTACTTGTCCCAGACCATACCATCATTACCTGGTACAGGGAAGGTAGGTTCAGACTCTTTTCAGAAGGACAGATTTTGTCTCATCGTGCTAGATGGAGAAATGATCTCAGAATTAGCAAGACCCCCACTTCTGCCACTTACTATGAGATTCAGGAAAAGTAAGTAAGCTCCCTGTGTCCAGGGCAGCTCTTTAACTCTATAGAGAGCCACAGCAGAAAAATTACTGGTTTCCACTAGAATAGGAAATTCCTTTCTTAGAAGTCCATTACTCCAAAGAAATAATAGATCCAGACAAACCTCGAAGGGAATGGAAGAAAGAAAGGAGTAAGAATTTATGTAATGTCTACTACATGTTAGACACCATCATAAGTGCTCTTTCATATGATCCTCACATCAATCTTGGGAGGGAAGTGTTATTATTATCCCCATTTTATATATGGGGAAACTGAGGCAATAAAAGTTAATTTTCTTGCCCAGGATCACACAATAAGTATCTGAGTCCAGATTTGAATTCAGGTCTTCTTGCTTCCAGTTTCTATCTACTGTACCAACCAGCTACCTACAACTACAAGAACAACAGTAATATCTATCTTCAGAGCTGTTAAAGTAATCCGAATTAGCCATGTAAATAAATTGCCTCACAAACTTTAAATTGCCATATAAATATAAACCACTGCTATCATGTAACCCAAAATCTGATTCCAAAAACACTTATTAAGCACCAGGATAGAAACCCAACCTGAGTTCAAGAAGTTCACAATTACTGGGGAAGATCCAGCACAGCCATAATTGCTCTCCTCTCCCAGCTCTGTTATAGATATAGACCACCACAAATGTCCATATGGGATGGAAGGATCCAGTGGTCATCAAGACCAAGACCCACATTTTACACATGAACAATCAAGCCCCAAAGAAGAAAAATGCCCCAACCACGGTCATATAAACATTAAATAGTGCTATAATTTTGACTAAAATTATATATATATATATATACATAATTGATTAATAATTTTGATTAAAAATCCAAAGGTCTTTCCATATGCTTTGGATTTTTCTATTAACAATGAGAATCAAGGTTCCTAGGCATTGCAAACTATATTAGTCCCATTCCAAATCAAGATTATTCTAAAGCTTTAAATGATTAATCTCCACCATGATGGTTCAACAGCACAAAGCAATGAACTGAATGTCTAGTCTATGTAAGCAAAGCAAACTAGAAAGCTGAAGAATTACCAAGTTGTTTCCAAGATAATTTGACCAAAATAACACTTTTATTTTCTTACCAGCTAGGTGGTATGGTGGATAGAATACCAGCCCTGAAGTCAAGAGGACTTGAGTTCAAATTTGATCTCAGGTACTTAACACTCCCTGTCTGTGTGACCCTGGACAAGTCACTTAACCCCCAATTGTCACTATATACATATATATAATAATTATTATTATTAAAAAAAATACAAGAACAACAGTAATATCTACCATACAGAACTGTTAGAATAATCCAAACTGGTCATATAAACCTTTCTAATGCTTTCTTTAAAAAAATCTTTATGCCAGAATTCATGATAATCCCTACTTCAGTTATCCATTTCACTTTGCTGAGACCAAGCCACTCCCACTAATTGAACAATCCTCTAGTACCAGACTTTTCTTTATCAATCAGACATTCCCTCAAAACTTATCATCCAACAGAACTTCCTAATTGCTAACTTTCTACATATTGGACTTCGACCAATCATTCTCCTCACATTTCTCTCTGAATTAAATTGTCTGTGAAAATTACTTTTTGTTGACTTTTGTGGATACCTTCTGCAAACAACTGAAGGGCAGATTTCAACTGTCCACTGCCAAAATGGCCTTATGTCCCATCTGTTGACTGCACATAACATTCAGACTTTTATTATCCTCAGAAACGGGGAACTCGTTTTATGGTGTTAGCTCAAAAGCTCAAGTCAGTAAAAAGCAGCAATCACTGACCTTGGCAACCACTGGCATTGAGCAAAATCTAGCCAGTAAAGAGCTTTACTCTGGAAAGGGGAAAGAGAAGGTCAAGTCATCTCCAAATGGAAGTACCAAAATATAGCTTAGTTTCAGTGAGCTCATGGAGCATCTCAACTTACTGAAAGCTCCCCAAAAGATTAGTCTTGTGACTTAAAGGCCAAATAAGATCCAAAACCATGATGAAGCATGATTCCTTAAAGGCACTACTTTTGAGACAAGATTTTGTACATGAGTCACACTGCCAAATGGAGCCGAGCACTTTCTTGCAAATGGTAAAGCTGTAACAGGCTTCACCATTAGGGGCCCTGGGAGAGGTAATGATCTTTTGCCAGAAGAAGAGAATAAAATTGGGGAGGTCTATATGGCTTTTTACAGTTCTACTTACAATTATGCTTTAAACAATTTACCCCTTGTTGATGAGCAACTAAACCATGCTGAGCTGCTGCAGTTGGAGAAATAGTACATGCTGGTTTTTCTTCTGTTGCATTTTATTTTTATTTTAAAAAAAACTAACAACAACAACAAATTCTCCTTGGCTAAATTCTACCCTTTCCAAGAAGACAGATAGCATGCATGAGTCATTTGTCCAGCTCCGGTAGAAGATACCCACAATAAAAGGCAATGGTTTACACATTCATGCCCAGTCAATGTCCTCTGGGCCGATATTCATAAAATCAAGGCAGCAGATGGCCCACCTAAATTTAATTTGCTATTTGATTTATCCTTGGGTTGCCACTTTGTAATGCAGATACTGAATGTTTGGGTACCGCTGTTTGAAAACACAAAACCAGGCTTGGAGCACTTCATCAGCACATTTGACACCTGGCCATCAATCCTCCTATGCAAAAGGAAGCCCATCCCCAGATTCCCCGGCAGCTTTTGTTTTCCATAGAATGAGAGTCCTCAATGGACAGGTGGGCCCATCATGGCCTGATGCTGGCATTTTATAAAGTCTGGGACTAAGGATTTACTAGCTACAGGTCTGTAAGGGTCAGGTTTGAGGTGAGACTTGAGGAGGGACTGGGAGAAGATGCTCTTTGTGGTATTAAGAAAAACACAAGAAATTTCTTTAAAGAACTCTCAAGGTTCAAAACTAGCATTTTCTATTTCCAACTTGCTTTCCGGTGTTTCATGGGAAAATGTTGACATCTGTCTTTTGCTGAATTATTTCTAGTGATGATTTATTCATGTTAATATATTTGCTGGTGCATTAGCCCATGTAACGGGCCAATCGTGTAGATCGCGTACTTGGAACATGGAAACTTCTGAAGTCCTGCGTTCCTGTAACTGGCAGCTGCCGGAATAATTCCTGCTGTCATCCTGCATAGCCGACTTGCCTCCAAGCCAGATTAGTGTGGGGTAGCAACATGCAGCGCTGCTAAATTAGGTCATTAATTGCACAAGAAGTTTGAACCTCCTTGCACTGGGGGAAAACAAAACACCGAGGTAAATGGGGAATAAACACTTGAGAACTCTGGAATTTGACTCAGTGTGGTTGTGGATCCTGGGATTTAGAGTGGAAGAGACTTTGGAGATCATCTCATTCAATAATTTTATTTTACAGATAAGGAAATTGAGTCCCCCCCCAAAAAAAGGAAATCATTTCCCAGAGGTCATATGAGTAACCAAGCCGAGGTCCAGACCCAGTTTTTCTGACTCTAAATTCATCCCACCATGTTAGATTTCATCCTTTGCTACTTCTCAAAAGCATTATCCTCAATGAGCTAATGATTAAGAAGTCTGATGTTTATAATAAGTGGGCTTCCAAGGTGTCACATAATTAGCAACCGGTGGGAATGCTTGGATCAGGGTATGAGGACATCATACTTGCCAAATTTGCCAAAGGACCTAAAATTAGAAAGGACAGCTAGCATAGTGAATGACAGAATTAGGGTACACAAGGAATTTGTCCAGGAGGAAAGTGGAATTTAATAAGGGTAGGTTCAAAATCTTTCTTTGGGGTTCCAATATTCAAATTTATAACTAGAAATGGAGGAAATATGATCTCTGGAACTGTTTCTCTGGAGGCATTAGTACTCAACAAAGTTAGAAAGAGTCAACAAGTTAATATGACAGCCCATAAAGCCTAATGAGCATAGTATCCAAGAAGAAGAAGGTGATAATCCCATTGCTGTCAGGTTTTGAGTTTGTTTCTGGGTTCAGGTCCATTGATAAACTAGAAAGTATCCTAAAGAGGGAAACAGACCAATAAAAGCACCTTTTTTATATGAGAATTTATTTTTTAAAAAGTGGGGATATTTAGCCTGGAGAAGCAAAGACTTGGGGGAAATATGGCAGCTGTCTGGAAGAACCAAAGGGATTGCTGAAGAGAGATTATATTTGCTTTTCTTAGCTCTAGAGAGAAAAAGGAAAGAAACTGGTGGAGCCAGACAAAAGGCAAATTGAGGTAATGTGGAAGGACAAACTTTTTGAAAAAGCTGAGTGAGCTGCCTCAGGAGGGAGTGGGTCCCCTTTCCTACTTTTCCTACAAAGGCTAGCTAACTATTTGTCAGGCAAAATAAAAAATGAGACTCTGATACCTCTTTGTGATCTGAATGTTTTCTGTGAATATAATTATTAATATGTTGACATTATATTACTGATTTATTTGTTTAACATTTCAAAATACACAGAAGGATTTCATCATGTAGGTAATTCCCAGTGTGGGAACTCTTTCTATGAACAGAGTAACACATCTATCACTTAGCAGTTGAGCCCCAAGGAATTGTCTGAAGTATAATAAGGCGAAAAAACTTTCTCTCAGTTAAATAACAAGTAAATGGCAAAGCAGGCAATTGGACCCTGGCTTTCATGGCTCTGAATCCAGCACTCTATCCATTAGCCTTACTGTACTTCATTTCAAAAGACATTAACAACATTTATCAAAACTGTGGTGCAGTGTCTAGATTTCAGGGCTGGGACTCAGGAAGACTCATGTTCTTGAGTTCTAATCTGACTTCAGACACTTACTATCCCTATGTCTCTGGGCAAGTCACTTCATGCTGTTTGCCTCAGTTCCCTCATTTGTCAAATAATCTAGAAAAGGAAATGATAAACTACTCCAGTGTCTCTGACAAGAAAATCCTAAATAAAAAAAAGAAAAACATATCTCATATGGAGTCATGGAGACTTGGAAATAACAGGGAAAAATGACTGAATAACAAAATATTAGAAAAACATAATAGAAAGAACAAGAATGATCCCAAAAAAGAGTTATAAGAGGAAATTTCTCCCAGCTCTTTTTGCAGAGGTTGAAAGTTCATGAATCTAGAACCTTGAATGTTTTCATTTTTTATTTATGTTTTTTTTATTGATCAGCTTATTTTTTCTTCTTTTTCCTTTAAAATTATCATTTGTTATAGTTGGTAACTAAGGTCAGAAAGATACAATGAGAAATTTAGGTAATATAAAAAAGAAAGATTTCAAAAATGGGAGAAAGAACAAAGGAAGGAAGGGAGGGAATAAGAGAGGGAAGGAAAAAAGGAAGCAGGGAAAAGAAAAATATACATAAAGCAATGAATGAAAAAATAAGCCAACCTATAAAAAATAACTGATACAAACTTGGAATGTGCATTTATATTTACTTGACATGATTCTCACATTGCCTTCACTCTTTTTTGTCCTGTTTTATAAGTTCACTAGTATTGTTTCTTTCATGGTTGTTGGGGGATTGTTGCTATAAGGACAGAAAAAGAACCAATTGCCTTTTAGCAAATCCATTCTTCCCAAGTTAATCAATCACAGCTTGTCTGCTTTAATTATCTCACAAGTTCCAAGAAGATATGCACTTGCAGTTTCCAAATATTTGCATGATTAAAGATGCTTTCCTGGTTTCAATAAGGAATCTCAAATTGTTGAGTCAAAAGTTAAGATTGATGAGAAAGAATAGTCATGTTTATCTCTTGGCTTTCAGAAATAATGTGTCTCAATCCAGTAAAGAATAGCATTTGTACCATTTCCAGAGATATGTAGGCTATCATCACTAATGATGATGAAGCATACTGAAACTCTTAATTGTGAAAAGGAGTTGCCACCCAAGGATATGTTTCATGCCCTCCCTTCTTGTGCCCATAAAAAGGAGAGAGCATCCATGTGTTTTTAGTTGCATTTACCATAACACAATGTAGGTGCATTGTGATGAAATTTACCAGACTTGTTTTGCTGAAATGTCAGAATCTTGGGCAGTCATTCAAAAGTATCTCGTGTATGCTGGCTCAGTCAGGAATTGGTCTAAAAGAGTAAAATAAAATGAGAGGGGGGATGTTCAGATAGATTCCCACTAAAATTTCTTGCAGCTCTACCTGGATGATCTAAATTGATCATACCAGAATGTCCGGTTTGGGTATCATGGTATTAATAAGTCATATCACTCTGAGAACTGGCTCACCACTTAAAAACCTGACTCTTCAGCTACACTGTAAAGAAAGCAAAAAACTAATATCCAAAATCTATAGGAAACTGACACAAAACTATAACTGAGCCATTTTTGAATAAATAAGTGCAAGATACGGACAAATAAGGGAAGAAATTCAAACTATCAATAACTAAATGGAAAATCCCCCAAATCACTAATAATAAAAAAGAATTCTAACTAAAATCTGATAGTTCACTTTTTGCACATTCAATGGATAAAAATGCCAAAAGTTAGAAATGTTTTCTTATTAAGGAAGCTATAGAAAGATAGGAATTGTGAAATGATTCAACCATTATGAAAAACTAATTTTGCAAGAAAAGCCCACTAATACATTTACACTTAGCAATAGTATGACTGAGTATGTGGAATGAGATCTGGTTTAGATACAGAACACTCAGATTGAAAGAATCACCTAAAATAGACAGCAGCCTTTTTGATAATAGATTCACTCTCAGAGCAAAGCAGAAAAAAATAACAGAAGGACCATTCCTATTCTTCTAGAAATAAAATATATTTGTTGCTATTTAGTCATGTCAGGCTCTCCATGTCCCCATTCAGCATTTTCTTTGCAAAGAACTGGAGTGCTTTGCCATTTCCTTCTCCAGATCATTTAACAGATGAGGAAATTGAGGCAAATAGAGTAAAGTGATTTGCCCAGTCATACACCTAGTAAGTATCTGAGGTAAGATTCTTTCTGCTCCATTGACTGCACCACCTAGCTGCCCATATAATATTTGTCTAGCTACTTATAATTCATACCTCAGAAACTAAGTGTGAGATCTTTATCAGGTTACTTAATCTCTGCCTCAGCTCCTGTAAAATGGGGGTAATATTACCATCTACCTCATAAGATTGTTGTGAGGGAAAATAAATGCAATAACAAGGAAAGCACTTTATAAATCTTAAAGTACTTCATAGTTGTTAGTTATTATTCATACTTTCTTACTGGTTCTCCTTTGAACAATCAAAAACTTGCAAAATGGCTGGCTAGGATTAGTCATGGATCAACTGACCTACAGAAAGGTAAATCCTTAACTTTGACTTCATTAACAAAGTGTTGCAATGTTTCCTGACAAATATTTCTTTGACATCTAAAAAAGCAAACATAAAAGATAGATTTATTAAAGGTATTCCATCAAAAAAATCTCAATACTTAAACATCAATTCTATTAACTAGCATTTCTTCCATAATAAATTGTGTCGAGGGATTTTTTTTAATATCCAGAAATCAAAGATTATTAAAAATGTACTCTGGTATATTTCATTCTGATAAACCTCTTGTGGTAAGCACAAGTCTTAAGGATCTTGGTCTGAAATAGAGCATGTCTGCCTAATTCTATGCTGGTTTCATTAGCCCCCAAACTTCCCACTTTAGCAGGAATCAGGATACAACCATATTGAAGCTCAGAGTAGGTACTGAGTGAAGGAACATAGCAAGCAGCTCTTTGGCCACCAATATATTGACTGCTTTTTATCCATTTGAATTTAAACAGAAGACAGCCTCTCTGTAGATAGCTAATTGTTGGGGGTGAGCTTAGAAAGGGAAGGATGACCACTTCTATAGAGAAGCATCTTCTTTAGGGAAGACAAACTGATGGCAGGGAAAGACTTTCCACTAAAAAGGATATATTGCTGTTGTCCTCAACCACAAGGAGGGAGAATTAATTTTTTTTCTTTTCATCTTATATATTGCAGATTTCAGAAAAATTTGTTCACGAAGCATTCTCCCTGGCAACTCAAGATCTTTCCATCTCTCCATTTCAAGTGCAATCCTATAAATTGCCATGCTTGATGATAATTCAATTGAGTACTTCAAGCATCTTTGATTTCATCAGTAGTCTCCCTAATGCTGCAAATCTCAGTCATCTGAACATTCATAGTAGTTGGTCTTTAAAAGTTTCTATGGCTTAAAAAATCATTCACTTGTAGCCAATACCTGATAAGTTTCTCCAATCTTATCCAGGATGAGCTTTGGTCTATAGACATATGGTCTGTCCTTTCCAGCTTTGTAGATTCCACTCCAGAAATCTATGACGTAGCATAGCCATATAAAACTCTGGTTATCTCCTTGCCCTGTCAATGAGGACAATAATGGGAAATTCTTAGTAACAGGAATCAAAATATGTATTAAAAATAAAACTGGACTTCCTTCCGGGGGTGGAGCCATGGTGGCGGAGATCAGAAAGGAGTCTCTGTAACCTCCTCTAACCTCCCCTCAAACCAACAACATATGAAGCCTCTAGACTGATTCTGAAGCAAAAAAATCCACAATATCTGGAGAACAACACGATTCTAGAAGAAGATACTCTGGAAGAACCTCAAAACAGGTCTGTTTTAATTGGGCAGGGGGTGGCCTACTGAACCCAGACTGCAGCGCAGGGAGACCGGGGCAGGGAGCTGGAGCAGGGAGCTGGAACAGGAATCGGAACAGGAGTGGGAACGTTGTGCTTTTCACACACCTGGGAGTCTTCTGTGGGCCTCTTGGAACAATCTGTCCTGATTGTAGGCAGGTGGTTTGGAGGGTCTGCCTTTTGAGGGGGATAGATTGTGAACCACTGAACCCCTCATGAGCATCGGACGTAGCTGTCATTACACAGCACCTTAAAGCAATCAATCAAACAACAGGACTGATAAGCACCAGAAATAATTCAATCAGCAGAACCTCCCCAGGGTGAACTAAAGCAGAACTGCCCAGCCCCTGAAATAATTCAATCAGCAGAACTGCCCAGTTCCTGAAATAACTCAATCAGCAGAACTGCCCCAGGGCAAATTAAAGCAGCTGTCCCACCTTTGCCCTAAACAGACCTCACACCTTTAAAAAAAAATGAATAAAAAACCAAAAAGAGCTCTCACCATAGACAACTTTTATGGAGAGAGGGAAGAACAGACCTCAAATCCTGAGGCCCCTAAAGGTAAAGCAACTCCAGAAAAAGCCCCAAAGAGAGACATAAATTGGTCTCCATGTCACAAGGCTTTCTTTGAAGATTGCATAAAAAATCTTAAAAGAGAGTTAGAAGAAACATGGGGAAACGAAATGAGATCACTGCAAAATAAAATAGAAAAAATGGAAAAAGAATGCAATGAACAAAAAATGTAATTGGTCAATTGCAAAAGGAACTAAAAACAGTAACTGAAGAAAATAAGACATTAAAAATTAGAATCGAACAATTGGAAATGAATGACTCATCAAGACTTCAAGAATCAGTTGAACAAAAACAAAAAAATGAAAAGATAGAGAAAAACATGAAATATCTTCTAGGAAAAACAACTGACCTGGAAAATAGATCTAGGAGAGACAATCTAAGAATTATAGGGCTTCCTGAAAGCCATCATGAAAAAAAGAACCTGGACACTATATTCCAGGAAATCATAAAAGAAAACTGCCCTGATATTTTACACCCAGAAGGCAAAATACTCCTTGAAACAATCCACCGATCACCTCCTGAAAGAAACCCAAAAATTAAGTCCCCCAGAAATATCATGGCTAAATTCCAGAACTATCATACCAAGGAAAAGATATTACAAGAAGCCAGAAAGAAACAATTTAAATATCGGGGAGCTACAATTAGGATCACACAGGACCTAGCAGCTTCTACTTTGAAGGATCGAAGGGCCTGGAATCAGATATTCCGAAGGGCAAAGGAACTTGGATTACAGCCAAGAATAAATTACCCAGCTAGAATGAGCATTATCTTCCAGGGAAGAAGATGGTCATTCAATGATATAGGAGAATTTCACCTATTTCTACTGAAAAGACCAGAACTGAACAAAAAAATTGATCTACAAACACAGAACACAAGAGAAACATAAAAAGGTAACAAGAAAAAATAACTCTTGAGAACTATATTTATGTTATAGATACTTATAGAATGAGGGTTGTTTTTATGAATCTATTATTACATTATGATTATGATATGATTACTGTGATTTTATTATTATTATCATATGATTACTGTGATTTTATGATTATTATTATATGTTTATTGTGATTTTATGATTATTATGATATGATAAACTGAAAAAGAAATTAGAGGTAGAAAAGGGATAAGACTGGAAGAAGAGGAAAAGGAGGTAAAATAAGGGAAATTACATCACATGTAGAGGCAAAGAAAACCTATAATGATTGAGGGGAGAAAAGGGAGGGGAATGAGAATTGGGTTAATCTCCATCTCATCAGACTTGGCTCAGAGGGAATAATAGACGTACTTATAAGGAAACTAGAGGGAAAGGGGGGAAAAGGGGGGGGGCTCTAAAGGGGAAGGATTGTTTGAGGGAAATGGTTTTCAAAAGCAAAATAGTAGGGGGGAGGGAAAGGGGATAAGAAAGAGAAAAGCATAAGCATAAGATGGCAGGAAATACAGAATTAGTTATTTTAACTGTGAATGTGAATGGAATGAACTCTCCCTTAAAGCAGAAGCAGATAGCAGATTGGATTAAAAACCAGAATCCAACAATATGTTGTATACAAGAAACACATCTAAAACCTAGAGATACATACAGGGTGAAGGTAAAAGGCTGGAGCAGAATCTATTATGCTTCAGGTGAACAAAAAAAAGCAGGGGTAGCAATCCTGAACTCAGACCAAGTAAAAGCAAAGATAGACTTAATTAAAAGAGACAAAGAAGGAAATTATATCTTCCTAAAGGGTACCATAGATGATGAAGCAATATCAATACTAAACATACATGCACCAAGTGGTATAGCATGGAAATTCCTAGAGGAAAGGTTCAGAGAGATGCAAGAAGAAATAGACAGCAAAACTATAATAGTGGGGGATCTCAACCTCCCTCTCTCAGAACTTGATAAATCAAACTACAAAATAAATAAGAAAGAAGTTAAGGAGGGTAAACAAAATGTTAGAAAAGTTAGGTATGATAGATCTTTGGAGGAAATTAAATGGAGACAGAAAGGAGTTTACTTTTTTCTCAGCAGTCCATGGAACTTATACAAAAATTGACCATGTG
>JAJPUD010005000.1:84133-140589 GCA_023553655.1 Myrmecobius fasciatus | reverse complement strand
CTCTCTCTCTCTCTCTCTCTCTCTCTCTCTCTCTCTCTCTCTCTCTCACTCTCTCTCTCTCTCTCTCTCTCTCTCTTCCTTCCCTTTCTCCCTCTCTCTCCCTCCCTCTCTCCCCTTTTCTCTTTCTCCCTTCTCTCCCCCACTTTCATATATATGTCTACTTGTATATGATTTGCCTATTAATCTTGAGGTGACACTTCATATTTTTTTTTCAAAATGAAGGCTAAATATGGATGGCAACAGTTTCCAACACCTTCTACCACATAGACTAGCCTTTTACTTAATCCCCCAGCTTTCCAAAATTTATAAAGCTAACAGCTGCCTTGACTCTGATCAATTCTTTTGCCACCTGGAAACTATTTATTCAAGTAACTGGGGAGTCTACATATCTGAATAGAATTGTAAAATGTTATAGCTTGATAGAGTTCATTAACTTTTACAGGTCGGGAAACTGAGGTCTGGAGAAATCAGTCAGTTCCCCGAGTTCACAAACTAACAAAATGGGATGAAGAATCTCCATTTCCTTATTCCCTGTCCTTTATTCTTTACTTTCAACTCATTTTTCCTGGGCTTCGATTTAATTTTCATCCATCTCAATGTGTATGTTGCTTGAAATGGGGCATTATTTAGAGTACGAATATGCTATATGCTTAGCTACTTCTCTGAGCATTCTACTACTAGCTGTTTTCCAAGCTTCAGAGCAAACTTTCACAGATGGAAAGCAGGAGCCTTGAGGTACAGAGAATGTCCCTGACATACTTCATCGGCTTGTCCTTGAGACATCCAGGCCAGATACTTCCCTTTGATGTGCTGCCACAATTCTCTGCTGTGTCATATGAAACCGTCCCCCCCACTTAAGGATGTATCCTGGTGATGTCCTCAAACTGGTCTCTCTCTGTAGTCTGCACATCGTGCTGATCAAGGACGAAGCCCTCACATGGACCTAACCCTTTGGGAAATATTTTCCCCTACAAATAACCAGAAGGAAACAGTTACTCATCCAATCAGTTGCCTGGGAGCTGGAAAAGTCACCTGAATGATCCTTGAGCATACAATCAGTCTAAGTGGAAGCAGTCATGTCTATGGTCCCATTTCATTCTAAATCCTGTGATTCTGAGACTTCAGTTATTACTAACAAAAAACCAATCAACAAATACTGATTAAATGCTTATAACATGCCAGATACTGTGTTAAGTGCTAGTGACATAAAAACAAACAAACAAGCAAACAAAGGAATGGAAGGGTGAGGGGAATTATGCATTTATTAATTACCTAATATATAACAATTATTTTGTCAGCCAGTAAATAATGGTGTTCTTACTATGAACCACATACTGAGCTACATTTTGAGAATATGGCAGAAGTGAAGAGAGAGAACTTTCCAAGCATAAGGCTAGACTATTGCAAAGACATGGGGATCTAGAAATGGAATGTCTTGGGTTAGGAACAACAAATAGGTCAGAGTAGCTGCATAGTAGAAAATAAGGAAGCGAGTTCAGTATAATAAGACTCTAATAAGACTAGACTGTGCCTCAGAGGTAGGAGAAACTAGGTTCAATTACTACCTCTGATTTATGCTGCCTGTGTGACTCAGGAAAGTTATTTGATCTCTCATTGCCTTAAAGCAAGTCAAGATGGGCAAAGCAGCAACTCATATACTTTGGTAAAAGAGTTTCCTTTTTTAGAAACTCCTTTTTAAATTAAGAAATCTCAGATTTGGTATGGCCAATGTATGGGTTTATTTCTGCTTTGTGATGCTTTTTTTTAAATAAAGAAGATTTTTTGTGTATGAGGAAAAGAACTGGAGCAGAGGAACTAGTGATGTTAATGACAAAAAAGGAAAGAAAAAGAAAGGGAAAATATCAATGGAATATGTTTTAACATATAGAAGAGAACAAAGAAATTTCAGGGATCAAAAATGAGCTGAACAGATTTGAAAGTACTGTGTTGTTTAACATATCTCTTTTAAAAATAAGCTATGAAATAGAGATTTTAGATTTCATATGTTAAAAATATCACAAGGCTAAATTTTTTTTAAAGATGTACCCATAGTTTTTATTTTTATTAGGGTGGGAAATCTATGTTTTCTTTCACAACATGACTTTTATGGAAATGTTGTGCTTAAGTTCACATATAATTTCTTACTTGTGGGTGGGGATAAAGGAGAGAACCTAGAACTCAAAAATTTAAAAAACAAATGTAAAGAAAAATTTTTTTTAAATGTAACTGGAGGAAAATATTAAATAAATAAGCCAAATACAAAAGCAAACAGAAAACAGATGGACCCATGCCAAGCAAAATGTCCTTTTTTAACCTTTAAGACATCTGACTCAGAGCATAAACATATGCTTGACTGGCATGTTTTCATGTCAACATTGGTAGCTGAGGGTATTCTTGTAATCCATGGGGCATAGATTATAGAAACAAGCTCAGGTAGAAAAAAAAATTTAAATCCTACCCTAAAAAGCCAATCACTGGATACTTGAGTTTTAGAAATGCAGGTCCATCTGAATCTAAAATGAATTTATACTATGCACTTTCTTTACCATCAGAGCTCAATCTTTGACCATGTCAAAAAGAATCAGAGTGAATAAAAAACATGGACCTGGTACAGTCTAATAAGGGGGTGACAATGACCTTTGACTGAGTGGTGAGCCACTGTTCTTCATTGAGAAGGAATATGCCCATTTTCATGTTGAATTTCACCCTTCTTTGTTGCAGGGTTTTAATTTATGACCTGAACAAATTGGTTTCAACTCAGTTTGATAGCCTCATTCGTGACAGTGGACACAATTATGAAAAGTACAACAGCTGGGAAAAGGTATGAATTATAACAACTGCTCACACCAAATTTGTGAATTATTCTGGAAGTCAGATCAACCATGTCATTGTTCTCCATGGTCCTGCTTTTCAGATTGAGGCTTGGACTGAAAAAATTGCTGCAGAGAATCCAAAACTTGTCTCTCGAAGTGTGATTGGAACCACATTTGAAGGACGTCCTATGTACCTTCTCAAGGTAATAATTTTTAACAATGACCCAGCCTTCCTGAAGTGTTGGAAAGCATTGAATTCTAATCTATTAACATCTGGTTCATTGCCTCGCTTATCCCAAGAATTATGTCATAACTCTTCCTGTTTCCACCTTCTACACCATCTTTCTTTAGTACCCCCTGGGGAATCAAACAGATTCCTTGGCTACTTTTATCATTTGAGGATTTTTTAAATCATTATTTTGATTTACTCAAAGGGAAAAATGTAATAAAACAGGGGAAATTCTGACCTATAAATTTAACCACATTCCTGTAAGCAATGTAAATGATCATCTACCTTGATGAAATTGTTCTATCCCATCTGTTGTTTGCAAACCCCATTTGCTAAAGAGATCCATAAACTTCAGTCTATCAGACAACATTACAAAATGTACCAAAAATTTGTTTGTGTCTTCTTCAAATGTCATTTTTATCATTTAAATCTGACAAACAAATAAAATTACTCAGATCAAAGACATAAGAGGTAGGAAAAAGCCTTTGTGGCAAAGGTCACAGTAATGACAATTATTTTTACAGTATCTTGGTCATGCCATTGATTAATATCTGCAAATAGCCATTTAGTGAGTGAAGCAAGGGTAATCAAGGGTCCTCTGAAAACATGGGCTTGTCAACCTTAATAAAAATAATAAACAGCCATGTAAGCCTCCATTTCCAGCTTCGTGATTGTCTAGAGGCAAGAACATTCTGTGCTCGTATGGTGTTTTAATTTAATCATGGAATATATCTCTTGCTGCTGTCAAGTTTCACCTGTTGAGTTCTCAAGCCCAGTCTGGTGATGGAATGCTTGCCACTGTATGGCAGATGAGTTATTGTTTCCTTTTTCTTCTGTTTCCAATAGATTGGAAAAGCAGGATCAAACAAGCCTGCCATCTTTATGGATTGCGGTTTCCATGCTAGAGAATGGATTTCCCCTGCATTTTGCCAGTGGTTTGTGAGAGAGGTAAGTCAATAGAGTTAGCTATTGATTTGGGCAAAGTAAATGCTATATTTTTATTTCTTATAAGATCATATTGATTATTTTTTATTATGTCAAAGTAATGAGAATGATCATTTTAACAGTTCCAGTATTTCATGTTAGTAAGTGATTTAAATCGCTGTAAATCAGACCTTTATAAGGTAAGATCTCACAGTAAAGACAATGCTAACTTGTCTCTTTATTTTGACTTCTTTCCCCAAATCTGATGGGAGGTGAACAAATGGAAAAATGAACAGGAGAGTTGTAAGAAGCATAGAGCGCCTGGAGAATAATTAAAATGAGTTTTGGAATAGGCCAACTTTTATAATGATTTTCAAATGATTCTATTGTCAGTCTTATAGCTTACACAAAATGACTTTGAAACTACAAGCATATACAAATATAAGGAATTATATCATTTACCGTAATACTTTGTTAACTCAGTAATTTTAGGGAGTATGATTTTATGGGATTGGGTACTCTTATCTAAAACATATTAGGACCAGCCTGCAGCTTAGTCGATGTTTAAAGATTTGCTATGGCTAAAAATCTATCACTTCTGATCTTTAGACAACAAATATACAATCTACCATTGGGATTATATTCAAAGCCTTTCCAATCTGATAGGACCATTAAGATATTGTGATCCCCTAGAACAGCCTTCAAGAACCCAACTCACCACAATATCATGATGAGACACTGTTATTTTAGAGACCGCACTTTATTATTGTCTTGGTATAGAGTCAGTGACCTCTACTTAGAGTTAGAAGAGATCTTAAAGGACAGCTAATCAGACCACTTCATTTTTATAGATGTAGAAAGTGAAGCTAAAAAAATGTTGGTTATTTGCCCAACATCACACAGGCAGAATATATTAGAGGCAGAATCTGAACCACTTAGAAAAGTTAACTGCACCAATGGACAATTCTTTATACCACAAAAAGAATATTTTTGATGCTCTTTGTTTTAAACTTGTAGACAATTAAAGGGATTCAAATGGATTGTCACAAAGCCACAAAAAACAAGTATTATTATAGTTAATGATGAAAATATATATGTTGATAACCTCACAAGCTTTGCCATAGCAGACTTACATATACTTTGAGTTCCTAAAAGCTGATGATCAAAAAATACAAAGTTTATTAAATAAAAATCAAACACTTTAATAACCATATAGAGAAGTCTAGGAATGGCTAGAATTCTAGCCATTTGTGGTTCACTGTTTTCACTAGACACATGGTATTCTGGAGAATGGAAAGTGTTAAAAAAAAATGTGATTCCCTTTAGACATGACAACCTTATAGGGGAAGAGCACTGGTTGCCAAGTAAATCCCTTAATATGATCTCAGGAAGGAAGTAGTAGCAGAAGTAGATGTAATAGTAGAAGTTACTTTTTAATTCCAGAAGGAAGAGAATGAACAGAGATCTTCCCTTTGATGGTGTTTGGAGTTAAGAAAACCTCCCCCACACCACTCATGAATTTTCTTAGGATTATTGGATCATAGATATAGAACTAGAAAGGTTCTTACAGATCATTTAGTCCAATCTTTTCATTTTATAGATGAGAAAGTGGAGGCTCTGCAAAGTAAAAATGCTTGTCCAAGGTCACACAGCTTCTCTCTCTTTTTGGTTTTCATGACACTGCTCTCCCTTAGTTCTCCTACTGGTCTCATCACTCCTTTTCAGTATCCTTATATGGATCTTCATCTGTGTCACTCTTACCAAGTGAATGTTCCCAAAGACTGTCTTTGAGCAGTAGGACACTTACTTGGTTATTTCATCAGTTCTTATCGGTTGTGAGTTGGATCTTCCCATCTTCCAGGAAACAGATAATTCCCAGATCTCTGTTTCCATCCCTTGTCTTTCCTCTGAGTTCCAGCCCCACACTACAATTACCTATTAAACCTTTAGAACTTGATGTTTTGTAGTTATCTCAAATTTAACATGTCCCAAACAGAATTTATCTTTTCCCTTAAACCAACTTCTTTTCTTAACTCCCCAGTTACTGCCAAGGACACCATCATCCTTCCATTTACCCAGTTTCATAAATTCAAGGTCGCACTTGAGTCTTCCTTCTCCTTTGCTTTATTTAATAGTGACCAATTCTTGTAACTCCTTTCTCCACACAATTCCCAGATATACCCTGTAATAGCCTCTAACATTGCTATTACCCAATTTTCTAATATTCTAAAGCTCCTCTGAACTATGATAATAGACTCATAAATTGTCTTCCTGTCTTAATTCTCTCCCTGCTCTAAAACAGCTGCCAAAGTGATTTTTCCTGAAGGGCAGATCTGGTTGGATCTCTCTCCACCCCTTCCTCAGTATACTACAGTGGCTTCCTTTTACTTCTATGGTCAAAGATGAATGCTTCTGTTTGGCATTTTGATATTTCCTTGCTATTAGACTCCTTTTGATCTTTCTACTCTTTCACACGTTCCCCTAGTAAATCCACTTCCTGTTTCCCAGATTTTCTATCTTGATCGCGTTAGACAGACTTAATTCAAGTATCATTTATTATAGGACACCATGTTCCCTCTACTTATTGGTACATTCCCTTCTAAAGTTACCTTCTATCTACTTGCATATTACTTATTTATGTATATTTTAATCTCTTCCCACTACAATGGAAGCTCCTTGAGGGCAGCAACTCTAATTGTTCTTTTTAATCTTAGCATGCAACACAGTATCTGCCACGTGGAAGCATTTAATGCAGATGAGTTTGATGAGATTGAGATGAGATTCAAACTCAGTTTATCTGACTCTAGATTCAGTATTCTTTCCATAGTACCATGATTTTTTCTTCTCCACTGCCAACCAGTGAGAACTTATGGTGGGATGGTAGGGAATAGCCATCCCTGCTACATGTCTAGATATCCATTCTGCAAACAGGGTCTATAGGAATACGAACTCTATAGGTCTATTTTCCATGGAAGCTAAATGAGGCTATGAATTATGTAATAGCTAACATCACTCAATAAAGCATTGACTATTTTATCATTATTTTCTTTGATCAAGTTGATAAAGGAATATGCCTTATTCTGGCATTGGGAGAAAATCTCTTGAGTGGTGAAGGTGATTCCCTACACTTTTTTTTAAGTCTCTAATATTTTGATAGATTATGATTCATCTTTCAAATAAAAACACAAAATTTCCAAATGGAAGGATTATTAGGAATCATGATGTCCAGCCCATTAAATAGGAATCTTCTCTACAACAAATGCAAGTAGTCATCCGTTACTAAGTACTTCTAATTAAAAGAAATTCTCCTCTTCCCAAACCTGCCAATTTTTGGAAATTGAATTGTTTGGAAGTTTTCCCTTAGGTCAAGTCAAAAATCTATTTCTCTTCTACTTCAACCCACTGCTCCCAATTCTGCCCTCTAGGGCCAAGTAGTACAAATCTAATCCCTTCCTCTAAGGGGAAAAAAAGATTAAAATAAAAAATTATGAAGTTTCTATGAAATAACCAGGTATAATTTCGAAACCCATGTGACAAAGAAGTTGTCACTTTTAATGATGATTAGATAATTTTTAATCTCTTAAACATTAGTGCTGTAATGCCTTTGGGTTAACCAAAGGCAAAGACATTCTATTCATTTAAAACATACTGTATCTGTTTTATGCATAACACTTTCCATCCAATTAATGCACTGCAATTTCACTTCAGGCTGTTCGTACCTATGGGACTGAGATCCGAATGACTGACATTCTTGATAGATTGGACTTTTATGTCCTACCTGTTTTCAACATCGATGGCTATGTCTACACATGGACCAAGGTACACATACTCAGTTCTTGCCTAGACACTCATTTGATGAAACTGAAAGTAAGAGCCCTTTTAAAAAAATAAATGGCAATACTTTGTGCCCTCTTTTAGAACCGAATGTGGAGAAAGACCCGATCCACACATTCAGGCTCCAGTTGCATTGGTACTGACCCCAACAGAAATTTTGATGCTGGATGGTGTGGTAAGTATCTCTCTGAAAATATGATAGTTTTCTACCCAATAGTATAGTATTTAAAATGCCTTAAATCATCACTAAGGAAAAATAAATCCTATTAGAGGAGATTACAAATACTTAACTCCCAGTTTGTTGTTTTTTTTTTTTAAATTTTGGTAGAATACGGATGATAACTACTAGTCTGTACTTCTCCAAAAGAAAATAATAGAGAAATATTGGCAGGATTTCTTGACAGTTATTCATTTGTTTTATGTATATCAATTTTCTTATATTACTCTTCTTCTAAGTCCTACTCTGCTACTTTACCACAGTGTGAAAGTTACACTGGGTTTTCAAGGGTTCTAACAGATCCTGCCAAGGTCAAAAGGCTTCAAGTATGTAGAACACCAGTTTTAATTGACTTTCCCACAGGGAGTATGAATACTGTTACTCTATCTTTAAAAGGAATGAATTTTGCAGAGTTACAGTTTAACTGTCATCTGTAAAGACTGAAGCAACTGGCAGTTTCACTGTCTTTATAGAATCACTTTTAAATGTCATAAAATGAGATATAAACAGGGAAAAGAGGCTTTTCTGATTTATTTCATAAAAAAATATTTAACAAAGTAGGTGGGGGCTCAGAGCTAATTGATGTAATTTTAGTAATTTATAAGGAAAAAGCTGAACATATCCCTCAATTTCATCAGCATATAAGATAGAAATTAATAATATGATGAGTCAAATAGCAGTCAGAGAAGTGAGAGGATTGCTGTCATTGTTCACTAGTACCCAGCCTACCTGCTACTACATTGGCTTAATATAAATCCAAAACTTGCTGGGTATTATATGAGTTAGGCCATAAACTATTGTTTTGGTTTGTTTGGTTGGTTTTTGGTCATCCAAGTGCCAGTCTAGCTAAGTTTAAAGAGCTTTATTGTTATACATTTTGAATCCACCCTGATGTTCTGCTGGGTACATGGCAATATTATATTTTGTTTTATTTTCCTTTTCTGAAATAATGAAGTAATAAGTTTAGAGGGGTTTATTACCAAAAATTTTGATTACCAGCTAATGATTTTGCAGTGAAGGCTATTGTGGAGAAAAGTACATTGGATGTAATGATCTATTTATTTTCATATTAGCTGGAAAATATGCCATCCTATATTTCAAAATAAAAAACTATAGGCTTTATGCATGCCACATGAATTCTGAGGATAGGAGAGAAGAATAAAGACATTTTTAGACATTTTAACATTAACAGGAAAAATATAACAATCTCCTCCGATCTCACTGTGAGAGATCCTGTATAGGTTTTTATATACCCTCATACCAAAGATATCAAACATGTAGCCCATGTACATATATATATATACATATATATATATATATGCAGCCCCCAACACTCCTTAGTGTTACTGAACCAGATTAAAATTTAGTTAAGAAACATTTAGCAAAGTAAATTAAAATACAAAAGAACAAAGGTTTTCTAAGTCAGTAGATGACCCACAAGGATCCTTATGGACAGTTTACTATTTGAGTTTAACACCACTGCCATATCCATTGTTTCTGTTGGGGGAAGACAGAGCAAGACTTATGAGTTCATCAGTGAAAAAAATTCCCAGTGGGGAAACTCCCTTTACTATTGCAGATTGACATCATTCTTAATTTTATACTTTTAGGGAGTTATCTGTAGCACTAAGTGATTGAGTCTCCCAGGTCATAGAGCGACAAATCCAAGGCTTAATTCCAAGTCTTCATGCCTTCAAGGCTGCCATATGACACATGCTTAAGGATCATTTTTTTTTATTTTCAAAATATATGCAAAGATAGTTTAACATTCACCCTTGCAAAACCTGATGTTCCAAATTTTTCTCCCTCTTCCCCCTCCCCTAGATAGCAAGTAATCCAATATATGTTGAACATATGCAGTTCTACTATACATATTTCCATATTTATCATGCTGCACAAGAAAAATCAGATCAAAAAATAATAAAGATAAAAAAGCAAGCAAACAACAACAAAAAAGGTGAGATTACTATGTTGTGATCCAACAGACCTGTCTCTGGGTGCAGATGGCTGTCTCCATCACAAATTTATTAGAATTACCTTGAATCACCTCATTGTTGAAAAGAACCAAGTCCATCAAAGTTGATCATCACATAATCTTATTGTTGCTGTGTACAATGTTCTTTTGGTTTTACTCACTTCTCTTAGCATCAGTTCACATAGATCTCTCCAGGTATTTCTGACATCATTGAGGATCATTTTTACATTCCATTTGAACTCTAGCTATTGGCTTTCTAACTTGAAAACTTAATATGCTCTATTGGGCATTTCAGTCATGAGTTATCAATCAATAATCATAATGTATGCTCTTAACAGAAGCCGGAGCTTCTGACAACCCTTGCTCAGAAACATACTGTGGACCTACGGTTGAGTCTGAAAAAGAAACCAAAGCCCTGGTGAACTTCATCCGCCAAAACCTTAATTCTATCAAAGCCTATGTGACAGTTCACTCTTATTCCCAGATGATGTTGTACCCTTACTCCAAAAGTTATGACCTCACAAAGAACCACGTTGAGTTGGTAAGTAGGCAACTGTTTTTCATTTTTAAATGTCAGGGAGAAGAAATATGTCATGTCTATCAAATTTATCATTCTGTTATTGGATCTTTTTGCAATGATTAGAGGAAAAAACCTAAGGGATAATTCTGAAAGTTTTTACATATTTTAAGGAATCTTAAGTAACCTAAAAGAAAAAACTGGCAAAGGGAAATGTGAATTGTTGCATGAATCAGAATATCATATGTGATTTATTAGTTAAATTTCAAAATGGCAGTATCTTTTGCTTCAATGAAGAATTGACTTACATGACTCAGCTACAGAGATTTGGAGGATAATCAACAAAGCTACTTCATCACACACATTTTAATAACACTATTGTGAATCTATTATACTGAGGAACCCAATTTTTCAAAAAAAAAGAAAAGTAGAGTAGATAGAGGTAGAATGTAGTAGTGGTCAGATTTGGCAACTAGATGGTGCCATACTACATAGAGCACCAGCCCTGGACCTGGGAAGAGTTCATCTATATGAGTTCAAATCCAACCTCAGGCATTCACTAGCTGTATGATCCTGAAAAAGTCATTTAATATGTATGTCTCGGATTCCTTATTTCTAAAATGAGCTGGAGATGGAAATGGCAACCACCTTATTATCTCTGCCAAGAAAATCCCAAATGGAGTCATGGAGAGTCAGACATGATTGAGCATGAATATATGATAGTAGATAAACTAGGCTTTGGAGCTCCAAAGATCCAGGTTCAAGTTTTACCTCTGATTCAACCGGGCAATAGATAACACAGGAAAGAGTAATGGACCTAAAGTCTGAAAGCTCTAAGTTCAAATATGATCTCAGATATTTAAGCATTATAGAAATGCTACTAAATACTATTTAGACTATTGGTATGACATATTGTCTCTAGGACCCTGGGCAACTTACTTAATTACTCAATATTCTAGGCAATTCTCCAAAGCTGTGACATAAAAAAGGTAGCAACTCACATTAGTAGAGGGAATTTCCTCACCTGGGAATTCCCTATAAGAAATATGGCAAGGCTGTACACAAATAACAGATAAAGATAAAATAGCTAGTTTCAATTAAGGAACAATAAAATTGAAAAATTAGAAATCAAGGAAACACTTGGCTTGTAGGAATAGAAACTTTCATTCCACAGAGAAACAGTGTAAAGTTTTATTCATTTATCCAACCCAAAATATTATATCATAAAGTATTACATATGTGTGTACTGGATTTCTCATATAATTAATATTTGGGAATAATCAGCAACTATAAGAAATGGAATATTTTGTTTTGTATTGGGGCAATTTATTTTATGTTTTCCTAAATGAATTTTGTAACTGAAAATATTTTTTGAAAAGAAACAGTGGAGATGTTCAATTCTTCTAGAACAAGGGAAGCTAGAAGATATAGCATCACAGCATCTCAGATCTGGTTAGGCTCACTTGTCCAATTCCATACCTGACCAAGCATCCTTTATACAACATTACCAACATCTGTGGTTATCCTGCATTTACCTAACAGCCCCCAGTTATGGGAGAACCAGTAGTGCCAAGCCTGACAGACCATCTTTCAGTTGCTTTAATTGCTTGAAATTCTCTTTCTCATCCAAGCCAATTTATCTCTTTCAACTTCTATTCATTGCTCTCTGGGCATTGCCCTCTATTCATTTCTACCCTCTGGGACCAAAAAGAAAACTCCTAATTCTTCTTCAAATCATTCTAATTGTTTTTCTGTATATAAATCAAAATTGACATAGACATTCTTTTAATGCATTTTAAGCTTCTCCTTGAAGAGAAGACAAAAAATCCTGAGTTTAGAACCAATAAACCTGAGTCAGAATGAATGAACCTGGCTCTGAAATTTATTGCTTATACTGTTGTAGGACAGTCTCACAAATTCTGAGCCCTCGTCTTCTAAATAAGAATGTTGCACTAAATAATTTCTGAGGCTCCTTTTTATCTAAATCCCATGATCTTTCTAATTATCTCAGAACCATTGTGTTCAATAATTTCAAATTCTGCTATTTTTCTATCAAGGGATTCTATTTTCCATTATTTATGTTTATATATTGTATCTAGTCCCCAGGAAAATATAAGCTCTTTAATGATAGGAGTAGGTTTCTTGTTTTGTTTTATTTTGTCTTTATTTCCCTATTTCCTTCCATGTATCAGTCATTTACACATACTCCTTGGCTTCGGCTTCATTTGATTTGATTTGGCTGAGTTTGGATTGAGTTGGGTTACATACTATTTGAGAAAAGGAGAAAAGACGGGAATGAGCTGGTTACTTTAAAAATTCATTTAAATCATGGAATAACAGAGAGTTTGAGCTATTTTGTTTTAAAAAATAGTTATAGAAAAATATAAAGTTAAACCAATTATATACCTAAAAGTATTTAATTAGCAAGATACCAGAATGAAAAACTTAAAATGATTACTTTTCCAAATTAATTGTGTTTTTTTCAGCTTAATGATTTACTATGTTGACAAACTGATATTAATACTAGTGAGGGAAGCCTTATCTCAAAATATTCCTCTGAGATTTCTTCCATCCCTTGCTGCCAACACATCCTATTGTCTTCTGAAAATCCAGATAGGTTTTATTATTTCTGGCAGTATACACTTAAGAGTTTTTAGAATTGAGGTTATATTACCAGCCAAATGCCTCTGACCAGCTAGTATTCTGGACAAATCTAAAGTATTAAAATTGTTCTCAATAAAAAATAATCCAGTAAATAAATTCTGCCTCCAAAATCACATGCAGTACATTCCCTATTTCCTGCCATAATTTGTTCCAAGAAAAGATCCAAGATTTAAAAGGTCATATTGTTTTAGTCAAATAATCTTTTTGTACCTAAGGTAACATGAAGAAATTATAGAAACACATGGGCCATAAATACTTTCTTCTAGAGATGATATTTTTTGCTTAAAAATCAAGACAACTAGGCTAATGTAGAATGAGGCAAGGCTTCTGGACACCTATATTAATAATACTGCCCTGATTTCTAATCATAACAACAAAAATAGATTAAGTCCCAAGTAAAATGCTCATCAACCTCTTTCCTCCTTCCAAAAACCAAAAAAAACACATTACAAAACTATTATCTTATCCCTAAACTTTATTTTTATCCAAACACAACTAAAAAATCTAGGGAGAAATGAAAAGCTTAGCACTCTTATCTTCTTCCTATCATCTTCCATTTTTTTAGATGATGACTGGTGGCTCAAAAACTTCACTCCTTTTTCTAGTAATTAGCTCCTCAATTCTAACCATTGAGGTCAGAAGTTACCTTAAGTTTTATTTAGTACTTTGTAAGGGATTGACTCATTCCTGATTACTTAGATGAACCGGAAAGCAAAATCTGAAGTTAGATTATTAAGTTCATCCAAATTTTAATTTCAGCTAAGCCCAGAAAGTTCTTCCTCTAGGAGTATACAATTACAAATGTTTGCCTTTTTAAAAATTAAAAAAAAAACTTTTTAAAAAAAAATCTTACTTTTGCACTATTCCTAATTCACCTCATTTGTTTCTCTAAGATGTAACTCATGGGGACAGCTAGGTGGTGCAGTGGATAGAGCACCAGCCCTGAAGTCAGGAGGACCTGAGTTCAAATCTGGTCCCAGACACTTAACATTCCCTAGCTGTGTGACCCTGGGCAAGTCACTTAACCTCAATTGCCTCAGCAAAAAGCAAAAAAAAAAAAAAGATGTAACTCATGATATGTGAAGATTTTTATAATTTGCAAATATACTATCAAACATATATATATATATATATATGTATATATATGCATAATTGACAAAAATGGAAAAAAAAATACTTAACCTGGTCACAAAATCTAGGTTCCAGTCCAGACTGTAATATTTTGGGCAAGTTATTAAGGTTCAGTTTTCCCATCCTTTACATGAAGGAGACAGACAAGAATAAGATCCCTTTCAGTTCTAAATCCCATGTTCTCATTTCAACTCTCCATCAAATGTTTTGATTTCCTTTACTGGACTGATGATTTCAAGCCAGCTACTTTTAAACCTTTAATGTATAACTAAAGATAATTGTCCTCTTTTCCTCTAACCCTGCCCAAATTCAGTGCCTCCACCAAGCAAGGAAGAAAGGAAAGGAGAAAGGCAGAAAAGCAGGAAAGAAGACAGGAAGGCAGGCAGGAAGAACTGTTAAAAAAAAAAAACCCTGTTGTAAGGTGTCTTCCTGCTGTAAATTTATAATCCTATAAGCCAAAAAAAAAAAAATACAACGTGCTAAAAGATGTATTCTATGGGCTGCTAGCTGAGATATACATAAAAGTGAGTAACAACCCTTCCTGATGTAATAGTCATTTTTTCAAAGGTAGTTCCCAGAAAAAGGTAGAAAATCTTATTTTCTAAAAACCTGAGAGGATGAAAGAATTAAGGAAAATAGGAGGGAGATTTTAAGGTCTCTGTAATACAAGTAGACTAAATAAACATAATGGGAAACATTTCTTTCCAACTTGGAAGATTCAAGCAAAGTCTTGAGTGATGAGAAGTAAATATATTCTTTCTTTCTCCCAAGAGTCGGAGTTCCCGCAGCTGTTGCACATTGTTGTTCTAAACCATTTAAAGAATACAAGGGAAGCCAAACTAGGAGAATCTAGCCCTGAAGAAAACTTGGTCATGTGATTTCTGGCCCCAAATCCAGTTCTGGACATATTTCTTTTCTAGACTATGAGCCAGGTTTCCATTACCACATTACATCTTTTATGAGTTAGGTACACATAGCTATGACAGTGATGTACAAGAGACAGAAGACATCTTAACATCAAATGAAAAATTAATCATCCAATCACTAGTCTCAAAGCAATGACTATATAACCAGTATTCTGACTACAATTTTTGTTGTATTATAACTATATCTACCTGGTTTTGAATCAATCTACTCTATGTTTTAAGATAAAAGAATTGATCACTAAGTCCACAGCTTTAGCATCCAATTCTGTCATCTTGAATCCATCCAAAGTATAAAAAGATTGATGAAATTATCAGAATAACAGATGGAAATATAGGTGGGAAGAAAAACATGTCTAGTTTAAGCAGAAGACAAAAATTCTGCCCAACTTGGATGATTCCTATTAAAAATAATAAATCCAATAAATGTTTATAGAATAATTTTTAAAAGCAATATTGTAGGTATCTGGAAGTTTTGTGTGAAAGTCAAAATCCCTGTACTCAACCAATTTACATGAGAGGTATCCAGTGGGCAATCTATGGGGGCAACTTACAATGTTCCTGAGGCTGTCAAAACAGATTAGAATGTAATTGGAAATATTTAACAAAATATAAGAAACACAGTAGAGAATAGATAATGGTGATATATGGTTTTCTAAGTTAATTTATGCCCCACACGAATCATTATGTCTGATTTAGTGGTCCCAGTTTCTATTTGAGTTGGACATCTCTGACTTACACTGAGATATATTAGGCCTCATCTTATCTCGATATTAGAAGCAGAAAATACTAGAATTGGAAATGACCTTAGAAATAACCTAACTTAACCTTCTCATTTTATATTTACATATTTTGTTCATAACAAATCAAAACTCTAAATGATTTTATGATTATCAATTTGGATATTTTCCTCTATCCTATTTTCTTCTGTTTATCTTCTCTCTTTTTCTATCTTGTCCCTCCTCATTTTGCTTCTGATCACTGTTTCACATTGACTTTAACTCACCTCCCCTTTTATAATCCTCACTCTTATCTCTTATCTCTTTCCCCTCATTTATAGATATAAGTATATATGTGTATAAGTGTATTCTTCTCTCTTTGAATCCATTCAGGTGAGAGTGAAGTTCAAGCATTACCTGCTAGCCCTCCATTTTTTTCCTCAACTATAAAATTCTTCCTTGTAAGCCTCTTTTATGTGAGAAAATTTTCCTCATTCTATTTCTCCCTTCCCCTTTCTCCCAGTGCATCTCTCTTTCTCATCCCTTCATTGGGAGGGGGCGAGAAATATCCCATCAACTCACACTCCTGTCTTCTGTTTATGTAGACTTTATATATAGACTAATGATGACAAAGTTCTTAACAGTTATTTAGATAGATAGATGATCATCTTCCCATATGGTGATGTAAACAGTTTAAATCTTCTATGGTTACTCTGATTTCATGTTTATATTTTTATATTTCACTTGGATATTGTGTTTGAAGTAAAATTTTCTATTCAATCCATCTTTTCACCAGGAATTCTTGAAAGTTCTCTGCTTCTTTAAGTATCCATTTTCCCCTAAAGGTTTATATTCACTTAGGTTATTCTTGGTTGTAATACTAGCTTCTTGCTTACCAGAATATAGGATGTCAAACTTCTACTTCTTTTATGTTGAAGCTACCAAATCTTGCATGATTTTGACTGTGACTTCACTATATCTGAATTGTTTCTTTCTGGCTGTTACTATCCTTGATCTGAGAACTCTGAAATTTGGCTATAATATTCCTGGGAATTTTCATTTGGGGGTCTACTTCAGGAGATGATTGATGGATTCTTTCAATTTCTATTTTACCTTCTGGATCTAAGGTATTAGGGCAGTTTTCCTTTATAATTTCTTGAAATATGATACCTGTGAAATATGAAATATGTATTACACAGTCATTTCATTTATGTCCAACTCTTTGTGACCTTTTTTGAGGGTTTTCTTGGGAAAGGTACTGGACTGGTTTACTATTTTCTTCTCCAGCTCATTTTACAGTGAAAGAACTGGGGCAAACAGAATTAAGAGACTTGCCCAGGATCATGCAACTAGTGATTATATGAGGCCAGATTTGAATTTAGGAAAATTTAAGACTCCAGATCTGGCACTGAAATAAAAAGAATAACAAAATGCAGGTAGTTTAATAATTCTTAAATGATCTATCCTCAATCTGTTTCCAGGTCAGTAGTTCTTCTGATGACATTTCACATATTCTTCTTATTTTTTTTTATTATTTTGACTTTGTTTTGTTGTTCCTTGGTGTCTCATAGAGTCATTACATTCCACTTGCCCAATTCTAATTTTTAAGAAATTATTTTCTTCAATGAGCTTTTGTACCTCTTTTTTCATTTGGCCAATTCTGCTTTTTAAATTCTTTTCTTTGACTTCCTTTACCATTTGACCTATCCTGCTTTTTTTTTTCTTTTTTGGTGAAACAATTGGGGTTAAGCGACTTGCCCAAGGTCACACAGCTAGGGAATGTTAAGTGTCTGAGACCATATTTGAACTCAAGTCCTCCTGACTTCAGGGCTGATGCTCTATCCACTGTGCCACCTAGCTGCCCCCCTACCTCTCCTGCTTTTGAAGGAATACTTACTTCAGGGTATTTTTATGCCTCTTTTGCTATTAGGCCAGTTCTGTTTTTTAAGGTCTTATTTTTTTGTCTCTTATCAACTCATTTCTTTTTCCTATTTTTTCTTTTACCACTCTTATCTTTTTGTTGACTCTTCTAGGAATTTATGGCAGACTTGGGTCCAAATTAGAGTTTTTCTTTAAGGCTTTCTGGTTACATTGTTTTCTTCTTCTGAATTTATATCTTGGTCTCTTCTGCTACTATAAAAGCTTTTAATGGTCAATATTTATTGTTTCTGTTGGTGTTTGCTTATTTTCCCATCCTATTTCTTTTTTTATTTTTAATAATAGCTTTTTATTTTCAAAATACATGAAAAAATATTTTTCAACAATGACTCTTGCAAAACCTTGTATTCCAAATTATTTATTTCTTGACTTTGAACCTTATGTTATAGTTGAGCTTTGCTCACCTGGGAGTGAGGAGTTACTGTCCCAAGCTTCAGTCTTTTTCATGGTACTCTTTTCAGAGCTAAGAAGAGATGCAATCACTAATGCCCGGGCCTTTACTCTAGTCTGTATCCAAGAAGGGCTCCTGCTGTGCTAGAGTCACAAGTTCTCTCACTCCTCACTGCCCTGAAATTGTAATTTGTCCTCTGCTCTCCAGTAGTGGACTGGCTCTAACATTACTGCAAGTGTGACCCCTAACCTAAGTTATCTTAGGCTAGAAAAAAATTCTCCCTCTGACCTTTCATTGACTCTGCCATTCCAACATTTTATTTTAGGAGTGATTTTAGAGGAAAACATTGGGAGAGTTCATCTGGGTTCATCCTTGTACTTCACCATCTTGCTCTATCTTCAACATGTATTTTCATATTAAGTGTCTATGACTGGGTCAAAATTATACTAGATCTTGGAAGATATAAAGACAAACATAGACAGATAGATAAATAGATTTAAATAACTAGATAAATAAATGATTAAATAGAACATGCCATACCCTCAAGGGACAGACTTACATTCTACTAGGGAGAAATATACAATAGAGACTAAAAAGGTAGACACAAAATAAAATAAGTAGAATATATAAGTAAGCACAAAATATAAATAAAATAAATGCATTTTTATTTTGGAAAACAGAAATTAATAACAAGAAAGGGAAAGAAGAAAGTTCTTATGTAGGAGAGCTGATCTTACATTGAGCATCAAAAGTAGATAGGAATTCTAAAAAGTAAAAGTGAAGAGAAGGAGCTTTCAGCCAGAGAAGAGCCTGTTTAAAGGTGCAGAGGTCAGAGATAGACTGTTATGTTTGGGGAGCAGCCAGTTTGTCTGGAACATAGAGTACCTCTGGGAGATTAATGAGAAATAGGTCTGGAGACTTATTTAGGTCAGAGCAAGTTTGTGAAAGATTTTAAATGCCAAAAAGATGAGTTTGTATTTTATCCTAGAGGCCTAAGGGAGCCTCAGAATTTGGGTGCCAGAAATCTTGGGGAGGTAGAAGAGATTAGATTTGACAACTGATTGGCTTTGGAGGATGAAGGAGAGGGAAGCATTTGTATGAGGCTATCATAAATCAATGCAGTCCAACAAGTATCCATTAAGTGCCAACTATGTATAAGAGACTGGAGATAAGATGATAAAATGAGCAATAGTCCCTGCCCTGTTCTACAGGTTTTTTTTCTACTAAGGGAAAAGAGCAATAAACAGATTTAGACTGAGTTAACAATTTAGAAAAGGGATAGAGAATGTGGGTTAAATTAATTGGAGAAGACTTTATAAAGGAAATGGAACTAAAGGAGGATAGGATTTGGACAAACAGAAAGGCATAGGAAAGACATCATAAATAAGTTTGCAGAGTAAGAATCCACTCATGGACAAGAATTCATTTAGAATTTTCTGTGTTCCACACTCTATAGACTTTTTTTAAAAAAGGAAAGGAAAAATGTTTACTGCCATTGAAGAATTGATATTTCAATGGGAGAAACTATATATATATATATGTATATATATATATATATCCCAATTAATACAAAGTAAATGCAGAATTTACTGCATATGATAGAAACTAGTTTTAAAATGGGAAAGAAATCTGGAATATATTTGTTGAGGGAAGATGAATTTAAAGGAAGAAGAGAGTGAGAAAAGATCATAGGAGAACAAAAGATGCTAGCTAAACTCAAAAGTTCTTGTTGGAGAGTAGTGAAAGATAAACTCCCAATAGAAAGGTGAGGCAGACAATTCGATGTATGCTTTAAGACTATTACAAATTCTTAAGCAGGGGAGTGACACAAAGTGTTTTCATTTTTCAGAAGATTAATTGGGCAGAGGTATAGAGGATTAAGCATTATCTACCAGAAGTATGAAATCCAATGTATTTTTCTATTCATTTCACTTGACTTTTCCTGAAATGATCTACAGTTTATTCTTGTGCTTTTTATCTCTGTTTTGCTTGAAATAAGGATAAGGCTACTCCAAAATATTCTTGGCAAAAGGTATTTGGGGCTTTCACAGAATCCTAAGTATTTTTGTTAATAAATAGCAAGAGACATTCTACAAGCCTCAAATACAAGAGGGCTAGGTCATCTCCATTACACAGTACTTTTAAATGTTTATTTGGAAGGAACCTGGCTGTTCACCAGAGTAAATGAATGCAGTGGGACCTTGCAACTACAGCTGACTCACCCTTCTTCTCCCTCTCCCCCACCCCCCGCCCCAGTTTTACATAGCTACAAAAAAAATGCACATCCATCAGCCAAAGGAAAAGTTGTTTTAAATCAGGGGAAGCATTGTCACACATCCCACAGGGCCTTTAAAGACTTGACAATCCCTTCTCTCTTGAGCCAAGCTTTCCCCTCATTCTTTTCCCTCATTTACTCTCTGCCCTCCTAATGAAATCCTGAGTCCTTTAACTGCCCTTTTTCTCAGAACCATGTTTGTTGTCTCGTATCTCTCATGCTCAGACCTTGACTTGTGTTTATAAGGTCTTAGGGGCTTTTCTTTTCCAACCAGAATTGCAAAAGTCAAATTTTCTCTATTTCTCTCTGAATTAGTTGTTTCTTATCAAGAAGATTCCTGGATAGAAAGAAGGAAGCTGCCCTCGATAATAATCTTTCTCTTTACATTATCATAAGTGAACACCCATAACAAGATGGCTAACCATTTAGCACTCCATTCTGAAAGCTGAGGGTGGATTCTGTTTTTTAATGTGTTTATTTGGGGGGGTTGCATTTAAAAACATCATTACAGGAAGGAAATCCATAAGCTTCACCAAAATGCCAAAGAACTTCATATCAGGAAAAAGATTAACACCAGTCCTAGGGTCTAGTTTCCTGATCTTAAAACTAAATGCTATCTGAAATCCCTTCAGGTTCTAAATCTATGATGGTGTGATTCTGAACCTACTGGATTTATTGAATATCCATAATTGGTTATAATCTGGCATGCTTTTTGTTATAATGGTATAATTTCAGGCAAAATGGCAGGTTAGTTGATAAAGTATTCTGGGGTAGGCAGGACCTCCCAGTGTCCTTGCCTCACAGTCCAACTCCATCAGCCATGAGCTATTGTTGTCTCCATTTGCCATTATCATCTGGAGCCAAGTCAAGCAAATGGATACCATCAGTTACATGGCATACATCAGTTACATCCATAAAACCAGAATATAATACATGAAAAACAATGAGGTTTGAGTGGGGAAATACAGAGCCTTGAAAGCCTAAAGAACTGAAGAGGGCAAGCAAGGAGGCTGGCACAGCATGAGCAAAAGTTCAGAGGTAAGAATAAGTATGGTACGCCTTGGAGCAATATCCAGAGTGGCCCTGGTTTGTAAAGGGCTTGCTACTGGCCTGATTTATATTTTATTTGCTTTGATCCTTCAATGCAGGGTAAAATGTGCTCCAGCAAATCTTCTGTTTCCATAAATGGCCCCATAGAATGCAGGGCTAGGAACTGCCCAAAATGCATAATATTCCCTACACCATCAGTAGTTCTATAAGGTTTTCCTGCAACTCACTTAGCCATTCACTAATTAGGAAATCTCTGAAGGAAAGGAAATTATAGATATAACATTCCCAGCAAGCAATAGCCAGAATCCCTCTTGAATGCTCTCAGTGAGAGGGAGGGAACTCACCCCTCCCAAGACAGCTCTTAGCATGGTAATTGTGGGAAGTTATGCTCTCCACTGAGTGTACCCTTCACACGCTATATCTCTGAAGCAGAAACCTTAGACACGTTGTGTCCAAAGCTGATAAAGCACTCTGATCTCCTCCCAAGGACGAATCAGGGTTTATCAGCTGAAGAAAGCTTGAAGCATCCTAGTGTGGCTAACTGTGACATACACAGATCCTAAGAACTGTTCTGGAGTTTCCTTGATTTTGCAAATAGGAAAGCAAAGACCAGAAACCAACATTTCTAGCTGATACAAAAAGGCACTGAATGTGTAGTCAAGAGCCTTGGGTTCAGATCTTGGCCATTACTACATGTGTACCTTTACCTTAGGTGTGTAACCTCTTTGGGTTTGAGTTTCCTCATCTGCAATATGAGGGTATCAGATGGCCAAGACAATCTCAAGGGCCCAGTTCTAGCTCTAAATCAAAGTCATAAAATCTAGCTCTAAATCATAAAAAAAGATTTATAACTGGAAGGGACCTTCATGATCATCTAACCTAATACCACCATTTTACAGATGAAAATACTAACGCTGAGAGACTACATGACAGGATCCGATATCACACAGATAGTTAATAGCAAAAGCAGAATTCTCTGACTCCATCCCCTGCCCTCTTACCCATGATCCCAACCACCAGGCAAACCATCCACCAAAAATCCTCAAGCTCTCTCCTCCACCATCAAAGTCATGAGACATTTCTGTATCACTTCATCTTCTATTTTTAAACTCAAAGTGACCTCCATTTCCAACAAAACCCATTTGGTCCCTTTGTTATTTAGTTGTTTTCAGTCATGTCCAACATGACTTTTTCTGGGTTTTATTGGCAAAATTGCCAGATTGTTATTTCCTTCTCCAATTTAGCCCCCCACATACACTTTAATCTTGAATTTCGACTTGAACAGCTTTCTTCGAAGCTGGGGCATTGAAACTAGTGGTGAGCTGAATTTTTTCAAATGAGATGCTTAAATTAAAGTCATGAAATGGCCCTAATAAGTCCAATGCTTTGATGCTAGCCCTCAACAGTGGTATTGCCAGTAAAACATAATGGCCAGCCCCAGTTGAAGTTCGTCCTACATTTCATCAAAAGAATAAGCTATTTTCAAAAGATATTTAAGAGATGATCAGAGAACACTAGGTTATCATTTTGCAACTTCAGAAACAGTTTAAGGAGTAGCCAATTGAAAATAGACAGCTTATTTTTAAGATTTTAACTGTAATTATGATTGAAAATGATAACGGAAGATAAAAGATCACAAGCGTCTCTTTGGGGAGGATATATATGATAAGTAAAATATCTGTGGGTGAGATCTCCTACATACACAACTAAACCTTCCATGTGTGTGACCAAGGGATGAGTACAAAATTATATTTTAGAATTCATAATTTTTAGGAGTTTCAGATGTAACTCAGAAAAAAATGGTATTCTAGGAACAAACTAAGAATATAATTCAAGATTTCAGAGCTTAACAGAAAGAAAAGAACAGAAGAAAAGCCTCAGGAAAGTGGCTAGAAAGGGCTAGAAGTTCATCTGTAGGATCAGAGGCTTAACTTCACAGAAAAACGATTGAGATCTTCTTTTGATGAATGGAAAGTAGGAGAGAATCATAAACCAGTGGGAATCAGGGCATCAATTACCAGAAGAGCAAAAAAAAAAAATCCTTACCAGTGTTTCACAAGTAGGATTATAGATTCAGAAGTGGAAGAGATCTCAGAAGTCATAAAGTCTGGCCTCCATCAATTTACAAATGAGGAAACTAAAACCCAAAGAGTGACTGACCTCAGATCACATATTTAATGAGTCAAAAGGGAATAAGCACTTATCTAACACCTACTATATGCCAGGTACTGTGCTAAGAGTTTTACATATATTATCTGCTTTGATCCTCACAACAACCCTTCAAGGTAGGTATTGTTGTTATCCCCATTTTACAATTGGGGAAATTGAGTTATTCCCTCCCAAAAAAAATTATCTTGCTTAAAACAATACAGCTAGTAAATGTCTGAGATTAGATTGGAATTCAGGTACTCATGACTAGTGTGCTATCCCCTGTGCCACCTGGCTACCTCTATAGTCTCAGAGGTGGGATTTGAATCGGGGCCTCTTAATTCCAAATCCAGTATTCCTTCCACTATATAACATTAGTCCTCCATTTAAGCAATTGTTTTCTAAAGTATTTTGAGGATTAGTTAATACTTGTACAGAATATGAAATTATACCAGAATATGAAATAATAAGTGATTTAGAAAATAAAAGTTTAGTGTTTAGGTTGAATTTAGAAAAAATAATAATGCTTTTTGGGGAAGGGGTCAAGTATTAGTGAGGCACACTTTCTATCAATGCAGATCAGCAATTACTCTGAAACCATAATTTTTGAGAGTTTTCTGGGGTATGGAGGAAGAGATAAGCCACAAAACCAAGAAGTGGCAGAAATGGGACTCAAATATGGAGATTCTACACTTCAAGTCATGGGGTTTTTTCCCACTAAACCATATTATATGTCCATGATGTTGATGCTATGTTACTATTGTTCCTCCTCCTCCTCTTCTTGTTCTTCCTTCTCCTCCTCCTAATATTATAAAATAATAATAAAGATTGTTGACACAGTTAACACTCCATGAGGCAGATGGTAGTACATTTTTAAATGATTGAACAATAGCAAACTCCTAGACAATTTGCTTAAGCTCTGTTTGCCTCAGTTTCCTTATCTATTAAGTTGTGGTGATGATAACCAAATAAATAATATTTGTGAAAGTGCTAAGCACAGTGCCTAGCAATAGTAAAGTATTATATAAATGCTTATTCCCTTTCTCCCTGTATGAACCTCATTTTAGAGAAAATGATGGCAGTTGATTTTACCCTATGAGATTCGAGCAAGGATCCTTTTCTAGCTGAAAATTAGGAAAAACCAAAGTATATAAAGTTTAAATGGACAGTGAATTCACTTTAGAGCTTGTGCTGGGTGATTTCAAGAGCTTTGTCTAAGAGTCCTTAGTTTGATTTCACAATTATTTTCAAACTCTCTAATTTATAACTAGTTAGGTGAAACATCAGATCTTTTGTTACAGAACTGCCAAATCCCTTGACTGACTTCATAGCCCTTCAAGTTACTCAGCTGGTTTTGAGTTCAGGACAAGGAATCAGAATAATTACCATTTTTTCTAAATTTCATTATTCTAATTTTTTCTATCATCTCCAACTTCCCCTGCCTATCCTCAGCATATGACAAGAAGCAAAGATATTACTGCACTAGGAAGTGTTGCTTGTTTTATAAGCAGAATGAATTGTAGTTAATTCCCTAGCAGTAAACAATCAGTTTTTCCAATCTGTATTTCCCAGAGGACCCATTCAGGCTCTACTGCTTAAATGATTCATTCAAATATGCAGTATGTCAGTGGAAGTAAGAGAACATTTTAATGTATTGCTTCTCTTGGGGAAATCATCTTTGAGATTGGACTAGAAAGCTAAAGAGTTCTGAGTCTTATTAAAGTATAATACTGCTTCTAAAACAGCAGAATGCAGTTTAATTCTTTTTTTAAAGGGGCAATCATTTTATTAATAAGGCCAACAGGTTATTAAAAAAGATGATCATTTGACCATCTCTTTTAGACCAAAGATGAACAATTCATCAAAGTTTTGATGGGACTTAGGAGAAGAGACAATATGAAAGGAAAATGGAAAACTGGATAATGCTTGACAAGAAAGGGAACAACTCCCTTTAATATACAGTTATATTCTTTTTTCTTTTTTTGCTGAAGCAATTGGGGTTAAGTGACTTGCCCAGGGTCACAAGCCAGGAAGTTACAGTTAAATTCTTGAAAATATTTTCTACCTAACTTCAAATGACCTACAATTGGAATTGCAATGCATAGTCAGTCTCTAAATTACCAGACTTAGATTTTCTGAGCTATATCCTAAAACCCCAAGACAATGGTGTACACTACTGGCCACATGATCTGGTGATAGGAGAATTAGCCTGGGAACCAAAGACCTGGATGCCATTTTAACTCTGCTACTTACTACTTGTCTGTGCTTGGGCAAGCTAATTCCCCTCTTTGGGGTTCTAAGTTTCCTCAATTGTGAAATGAATGAATTGACTCACTGAGTTGTAAGGAGCCCTCCAACTTTGACTAAAATTTCTAAGCTGGTCCCAAAGATCTTCTTGGCTACCAAGTCCTTCCTACTTAAAGTTTCTATACCACCTCATTAAGTTTCAGATATTTATTAGTGCTAAAACTTGGATTCATTTCCCTCCCATTCAATCAATAAATCAATAAGTATTTGTTAAGCCCCATCTATGTGCCAGGAACCATATTAGAAGCTGGTAATACAAAGATTAAAGACCCAAGGGAAACAGCCCTCCCTCAATAAGCTTATATTCTAAGGTGGGGAAGGGGACAGACCAACATGTACTTGTGTAAGAATATACTATGACAATTCGGAATTGTTTTGTTGGGAGTATTCTGGTGGCTGGAAGAGAACAAGGATCAAGAAAGATTTCATCTAGAAGGAGGTTCTGAAACTAAGTTTTGAAAGAGATAAGAGATTCTAAGAGATGGACATTAGGGATGAGGACATTGAAACCATGAGGGACGAACAGTTGAAAGATACAGAGATGGAAAATGGAATATCATGCATGAGGAAAGTAAGAAGGCTGGTCTGACTGTACTATAGTCCATGGGGAGAGGAGTAATATACAATAAGATAGGCTAGCCTACACTGCGAATTTTTAAAAGCCATCCTAGTTATTTTTTTCTGGAGTTACATCAGTAAATTAATCAACATTTATTAAACATCTGCTTCTGTGCCAGGCACTATGCTAAGCATTAGGGACACAAAAAAAGAGGCAAAAAGCAATTCCTGTCCTCAAGGAACTTACAGTCTAAGGTAGACAACATTCAAATGAAGCAAGCTATACGAAGGATAAATAGGAAATAATTGAGGAAAGATATTAGAATTAAGAGGCATTGGGAAAGGTCTTCTGCAAAAGATGGGGTTTTAGCTGGGACTAGGTGAAGCTGATGAGGGAGAGCATTCTAGAGATGGGGGACAACCAGAGAAAATGTAGGGAGCTGATACATAGAGTATCTTGAATATGGAAAAATTCTTGAAGTCACGGAGAAGCCCCAGGCTCTGGATCTCTCCTCTTAGCAACTCTACAGGCCAGTAATGTGCAAATTAACCCTAAAGACATATGAAATTTCTTAATATATTGACCTTTAATCATCAATAAGCAAAATGTTTTCTGAGTGATTTATATAGTCTCATGTTTTCAAATTTAATAAGATTTTTTTTAAAAAAAGAACAGCACAAATCTAATAATTCCAGAGCCAATTCCCAAGTGTCTAGAAAGGTAAAGAGTACTTTAATGAATAATAAAATATAGATCCCAAACCAATTTGTGAGGAACTTAAGTCACCAAAACACCGAGCCTCAGTTTCACCATTTTTAAGAGGAAGGTTGGAATGATATAATTGATGCTAGTTCCAATGATCTTATGAAGAAGAGAGCCATCTACATCCAGAAAGAGGACTGTGGGAATTCAGTGTGGTTCACAACATAGCATTCTCACTCTTTTTGCTCTTGTTCACTTTCATTTTGTTCTCTTACTCATTTTCTTTCATTTTTAATCTGATTTTTCTTGTGCAGCAAGAGAAAATGTGTAAATTTACACATATTGGATTTAACATATATTTTAACATGCTTAACATTATTGGATTGCTTGCTATCTAGGGGAGAGGGTGGGGGAAGGAGGGAAAAATCTGAAACACAAGGCTATGCAAGGATCAATGGTGAAAAATTATCCATGCATATGTTTTGAAAATAAAAAGCTTTAAAAATAAAATAAAATAGATTTTTTAAAAAGATGAAGGTTGGAATAGCTAAATGGTACAATGGATAGATCACTGCCCTAGAGTCTGAGTTCAAATCTAACCCCCACACAGTAAAATCACTTAACTCCAAGTGCCTTGCCAAAAAAAGATGAAAGTTATATTATTATTTCCAACTATCTCCCTCACTAGGTATAATCAAGTCAGCTACCAAAGCATTTGAAAACTACCTTAAAAATTTGAAAGAAAGGAACAAGAGAAATTGAAAAGCAAGAATCAGAAATTGAATGGTACCATTTCAATGTCTAACTTTTCTTTCATTATGATTCTCCACACAGAACAACCTGGCCAAGGCAACGATCAAAGAACTGGCAACATTGCATGGCACAGAATATACCTATGGTCCTGGAGCCTCAACCATCTGTGAGTGTCTGATTTATCTCTGTAACCACCAGCAAATGCTAGTCAGAGTCAATAAAGCATGCCCATGGCCCTTTCTGACAATTTAACCCTCTCTTCCAGAATGTTCAGCATGTGACTTTAGCTCAACTGTGAATTTTTTTTTCTAAAACATGGAATCTTAATCAGATTTCTGTTTCAGAAAGAATGTGGGTGGAGGCAACCCCTTCAAACCACAGAACCAAGTGCCAGGGCTAGATATTTTGCTTACTCCTTCCTCAAACACAAATGAATGCAATGGAGATTACATATCTTTTGAGTGTGAACACAGACATGATCTGCACATCATATTTTCAATTTCCATTTGTATTCTGAATTGATTTCGGCCTGATTTATTTTAGATCTCTTAATTTTCTTTTAATTTTTTAATCATAGGACTAGTGAGCTTATGTGAAATAAAGTTATTGTGTATATATCCTGAATTTTTTTAAAATGACTTTAATTTTCTAGACACATAACTTTAATTACTAAAAGACAGACAAACTTAATCACCCAATATAGGTAATCCCTAGAAGAATTGGCTTTTACCATTGAAGCAAATAATCCTTTGAGTTTCTCTAGAATTTGGTGACGATTTCTATGCCATAAGTATCATTTAAAATTTTATGCTTCATAGAAAAAAATATATATGTGGATTTTTTTAAATACTTGAAAATGATTAAAACCATATTCTATACAGAACATAGAATATGTATTAATGTACTATTTATAGAGAGAGATCTTAAATGTGGTCTATATCTGTATAGAGAGACCATATATGCTTGCACCTACTCCCTTGTGATCTCAGATAAATCATTTAACTCCCTGGGCCTCTGTAAAAGGAAGGGGTTGAAATAAACTTTAAAGTTTTTTCCAACTCTATATAAGCCCTCAAAATGTCTCCCATACCCCCATGTTTTTTTTTAATGTTACCAACACTCTCAGAGAAAAACAGTGAACTAGAAAAACCAGTATCCCTGTCCCATGTTGTTTTATGCATCTGATCATTTATAATTAATAAGGTAAATCCAGACAGATTTAATATTTGGTTTTTTGTTTGCTTGCTTGCTTGTTTGTTTTAACCTATGTTTTCACAGGTGTAAAGAACTTAGTCACAATAGGTAATCATTTGTAAATTATAGTCTTGGAATATTACCTAAAACACCAAGAGTTTACGGGTTCACCTGTGGTTGTACAGCTAGATTATTTTAAAAGCTATACAGGAAAATGGATCCTCTTGACTTCAAAGATAATCTTTTCTCCAGAATACAATGATGCTTCTTGGTGAATTTAATATAGGACAGGAAAATCTATTGGTTGAATACTCCTACTTGTTTGTGTGTCCCCCAACAAATATTAGACTTCTATTAGTTCCTTGTTTCCTTCAAATAAAACCAAGTCTTCTCTTCCTTGAAAAGCTTCCCTCCCATATTTCTTCTTCCTTTCTGAGGCTAATTCCTTTTCAGATATTATATCTCCAAGTCCTCTTTCCCTGCTTTTTCCTTAATCCTTTGCAATTTGGCTTCTGATTCCATCACAAATGGAAACTGCTCTCCAAACTTACCAGAGATCTCTTCATTGCCAAATCTTAGGGTCTTTTCTCAGTGCTCACCCTTGACTACCCTCCTTTTTCTCAGTACTTTATCCTATGTAGATTTGGTAGCACTGTTTCCCAATCATCCTCCTCCTCCTATCCCCTTGACTGCTCCTTCTCAGGCTCCTTTGCCATCTCACCCTTCCAATCTCAGCCTCTGACTGGGAGAATTCTCCCTCCCTCTTCCCCTCTTCTACTTTTCCCCTCTCCCACACTTCCCCCCCCCTCTCTCTCTCTCTCACACACACACACACACACACACACACACACACACACACACACATTTGATAGCATGCTCCAGAATTCTAAGATCAGTTTTAAATCATTAAACTTTAAACTGCACTAATACTTTTAGTACACACTATATCTATCTAAATCTATATATACAGATGTATTGATACACATGTGGGTGTTACATATATAGATATAGACATGTCATGTATATGTGTTAACAATGTCTGGGTTATCTGCATATATAGATGTATATGTAAACATGTATATGTAAAAACATGCATGTATGTATATATAATGTATGAGCAATGCGCATCAGGATCATTAAACTGACAAAATTACCAAAAGAGATAGTTATAGAGGGGCACGAAAAGAGGGGCTAAGAGAGACAGACAGAGACAAAGACAGGGAGAGAGAGAGAGGAGAGAGTCAGAGAAACAGAGAGAAGACAAACAAAAAAAAATGAGAGAGAGACAGAGAAGCAGGCAAAGAGGGAGAGGGAGAAAGAAAGAGAAATAGAGAAAAGAGACAGACAGAGACAGAGATCTCCAGGTCCCTTCTCTTCTTGCTTACAGGATATTTTAAACTAGAAATCTCAGAAACCTCTCAAACTCAGAATGTCTATAAGAGAACTCATTATCTTTTCCCCCACTCCCTCCCCCAAGCATACCATTTCTGTCAAAAACACCATATTAGTCTCTCAAGTCTGTAATCTCAACATTATCTTCCATCCTTGGCTCTCCCTCACCCCACATAGCCAATCAGTTGCCAAGTCTTGCTGTTATCATCTCAACAACATCTGTCTCATCTGACCCCTTATCTCAGCTCATGACCACACCTTAGTTCAGACTCCCATCACTCCTTGCCTAAAATTATGACAACAGCTTCCTAATTGATCTTCTTGCTTTATTTCTACCTCTCCACACTGCTGCCAACATAATTTTCCTTAAGCACAAATTTAACCAGGTGATTCCTACTCAATCAACTCACTTGTAGCATAAAATATTAACATCTCTGTTTAGCTTTTAGAATCCTTTAGGATATGGCCCCATCCTACCTTTCTAGCTTTAAGGCTACACAGCATGAGTTCCTTTCTTCTCTTAAAAATCAGCCTAAGCTATCTTCTGCAGGAAGTTTTTCCTAAACCTCAGCCTGCTCCCCAATTGCTGGTGCTCTTCTTCTCAAACTACCTCATATTTAATTATTTTATGTATATTTATATTCATTCACTTTATATTTTTATCTATATTTGTGTAAAAGTTTATTTTCACCTTCCCTAGAATATAAACTTCTTTTAAGAAAGGATTGCTTTCTTCTTTGTACTTGCATATTCAGCACACAGCACAGTACTTAACACATATTAAGCTTAATAAATGCTTGTTGATTGATTCATTCAGTCATTCTGGGTCTATTTCTCCTCATGTGTTAGATCCTGCAGCTGGAGGCTCTGATGACTGGGCCTATGACCAGGGTATTAAATACTCTTTCACCTTTGAACTGCGGGACAAAGGAAGATATGGATTCCTGCTCCCTGAATCTCAGATTAGACCAACCTGTGAAGAGACCATGCTGGCTATCAAGCATATCTCCAATTATGTCCTAGAGCATCTTTACTAACTTGAAAGGCTCTGAAGACCCAAGAAAACTTTACTCTTAAATTCAAATTCTCATTTCTTTCTCTTTTTTTAATGTCTTGAATGTTTTTGGAATTCTGACATCAATTGTAAGCCATAGAATTAGTTCAATCATATCTTAATGTCAATTAAAATAAAAATTATTCCAAAATTTAAAAACCATCTACTTCTCTGGCAATTTGAATGAGCAAATGAGAAAATGAATAAATCATATTTTTACTTTGTAGTTAGATACTTGGAGAATTTAAAAGATTTAGGGTGTCTAAAAGTGGGATTGTGTAAAAAATAATCTCCAAGCTCTGGTGTACATTTATTCTTTCCTTCATTCAACAAACATTTGTTAAATCCTACTGTGGCAATGAATTGGGCTGGATACTATGAAGACAAAAAAAAAGATTACCTTTGTCATCAAAGGATTTCCATTCTGCTAAAGGGATCCAATATGGTGGTAGAAAAATAAATGAAAAGTACATACAAAGTAAATATGAAATAATTTGAGAGAAAGGAAGAGGAGGAGGAAAAGAGAGACAGACAGACAGAAACAGGGACAGAGAGAGAAAAAAGGACAGAGAGATAAAGAGAGAGACAGAGAGAGGGAGAAAGAGAGACAAAGACAGAGAAAGAGAGAGAGAGGGACAGAGATAGAGAGAGTGGACAGAGTGTGGGGAAGGGAAAGGAGGAGGAGGGGGAAGGGGAGGGAAAGGAAAAGGAAAGAGGGAGCATTACCAGCTGATGTGATCATTATAGCATAAAATACAATATATATTCCCTGAGAAATAAGGGAATATATATTCCCTGAGAAATATGAACAAAAAATGTGTTTCTGAAGTGTGAAATACAATAAAACACCCTCAAGTTTAGTTTTTATATCCAATAGATATAGGAAAAAAGGGGGAAATATAGTCAATAAATTAAATTTCCTCAGAGGAGAATTGCGCATACTATCATTGAGGAACATGTTTTACATATTTAAATAAATATAAAATTTTTATATTTAAATAAATATTAAATGGGCCACAGAGGCAAAGGTTGTTGGGTGTGGAATCAGGAGGATATAGATTCAAATCCAGCTTTTAGAACTTCCTAACTTGCATGCTGTTAGAAAAAAACAACATGCTCACATGAGGATATGCAAAATAAATAAAAGATTTGTTTTTGTTCAGTCGTTCTAGTCATGTCTCATGACCTCATTTGGGATTTTCTTGGCAAAGACACTAGCATGGTTTGCCATTTCTTTCTCCAGCTCAACTAAATCCATAAGAGGAAGTTGCAAAGAGAGGTTACAAACAGCAGTTGGGGATCCAGGAAAGGTTTCCCATAAAAAACTAATGCTTAATCTATATTTTGAAGGAAACTAGGGATTCTCTGAGGTAGACCTGAAGAAGTATATTCCAGTGTGGGGGGTAGTTATCGTGCAGGAATCCGATTTATAAGAAATCTAGTTTTCTGGATCATTGAATATGGAAAGGGGAAGAAGGAAAGAAATACACATTTATTAAGCATTTACTATGGCTCTATGTTGAAAGCTTTACAAATATTAACTCATTTGATCAAAAACATTTGAGAGGTAAATACTATTATTATCTCTATTTACAGATGAGGAACTGAAGCAAACAGAAATTAAATGAGTTGCCCAAAATCACACTGAGTGTAAGTGCCTGAGATGAAATTTGAACTCAGGTCTTCTTGATTCCAGGCTTAGATCTCTATCCACTGGACCACCCAGCTATAAATGGCAAAGGTCTTTACAAGCCAAATATAAGCATTTTTATTTTATCCCAGAGCAATAGGAAACTACTGGATTGTATTAGGGAGGGAAGCATATGGGACATGGAAGATAATCCAAGAAAAAGTACTAATACCAGAGAGGTAGGAAGAGAATCAGATAGGAGCTGTTCCAGGAAAACCAAAGTAGAACAGAAGGTCTAGGAGAAAAGAGTGGTCAATCAAGTAGCAAGCTATAGATTCACAGCAGCAATCACAGATCTCAGTGATGTCTGACCAAAGTCATAACAATTATAGATCTCTCACATCTATTCTAGAGTCAATGGCTTACACATTTGGAATAGGAAGTCTATCCCTATTCTAATGTAGTGTCCAGTCTAATGGTCTCACCCTGCCGAGTAACAAAAACCCATTTAATTTAAGTGAATTACCAAAACTTACAGAAGTATTAAAAGCCAGCTCTCTTTCCACATACATTGACACTAACTCAGAAACATGAGCCTCGAACCTATAAAATGATATGATTGTATAAAACAGTTAATGCATTACATAATAATATTGGGGGGTTATTCACTAAGAAAATATTGGTATGTTTCCTTTGTGAGATTCCACATATTTTCACATGTTAAACTAAAATAGTGTTTAAAATCCTTTCTTCTACTCTGGGCTTCCCAAAACAATACCTGGGGATTGCAAACCTTACTTAAATGATATTGAAAATCCTTTGGGTCAGTCAGTAGTATTTAATTCTTGTTGAAAGTAGCTCTGTCCCTACATACTAAGAGTCCTGTCTTGAAAGTATAGAACAATTTTAGGCATTATTCTATACTCATGCAAAAAAAAAGAAAGAAGTAGATTCTTATAAGCATAATGGGAAAATTAGGCTTAATAAATTTATTCTAGAAAAGTACACATAAGGATGAGCTCCCTTTGAAATTTACTTTTGACTGATCATATCTATATTTGAGAGGCCAGGAATAAGACTAGATTAATAGAAAAGACTACATGTGGCCTGGCCCCTTGAGCTTCAATAAGAGCATTTAGGCTATTTGTTCTTAAAAACTTAGTGTCTGGGACAAAAAAAAATTCCTTTTGGAAATGGGAAGTCTCTTAGCCATAGTTCTAAAAATGGCATGACAGGTCACTCCACAAGGGAAAAATTCAAGAGGGTTTTTTGTTTGTTTTGGTTTTTGTTCTTATTTTTCCCTAAAGAAGGCTTTTGCAGGATGGACCAGTTACTTTTCTGAAAGAAAGATATAAAAGTCTCTGACACTGAACTCTAAAAACATGGCAAATTCTATTCTTTCCATGAGGAAGTGATGATCAAAAATTCCAATTAAAGTCATAACTACTAAAAAGAGAAGCAAGCTCCAAGACTAACTGCCCAATGGGAAATGCCCTGGAGTTTTCAATGAAGCAATGTTTAAGATATATAGCTCAGTGGACACTATGGATCAGAGAAACATGATTAGGAAGCAGTCTCCATACCTCCCACCTTCCCAGAACCAACCGGATGAATTCACTAGAAACATCAGAGCTTCAACACATACATGATTTGTCCTACATGCATTCACCATGGTCACACTTGTCCCTTATATGTCAGCTCCTCATATGCATTCATATGTCTATACACTTTTCCCACTGGTAATACACATATTTGTGGGAGAATGTGCCTCAGATTTGTGAGATAACTGATTGATTGTCAGTTTTCATTACTATAGCATTTTGCTAATGAACTTTGCTTTGAACTAATTTTATTCCCTGACTGTTAAAGGTAAACACATCACTGGGGATTCATGAATTATGATCTTAACAGATAATAGAGTAACCTGAATAGCCCTTTCTGGGTGACTCACCCTTTGAGTCAGGGTGTATCTCCAAGTATGGTACACATATGAAGATGTCTTATTTAGAGGAGCTATAGAAGCACATTTGTATAGTACATTTGTTGCTAGATCAGTAAACTGGTCCAATTGCCTAGAAAGCAAATTAGATATAGACATAGATAAAGATATAGACATATCGATATATATATAGCCATTCCTAGAATGTTCTCCCTCCTTGCCTCTACCTTTCTGCTTTCCTTTCTTCAATTTAAATCAAATCCTACTTTCTAGAGCTTCCTGGTTCCAATTCCTCCCTTCCAACTACTGCTAGTGTTTACCTACCTCCCATTTATGCTGTAGCTATCTTGTACATACAATTTTTTGCATGATGTCTCCCCCGTGGGAATGTGAACTCCCTATATTTGAAACTACATATATATATATATATATACATATATATACATTCATTATTATTATTTTAATTTTTAAGACTTTGTACAAAGAATTTCAATAAAGTTAAGATTAAAAGTAAAACATTTCACTGGAGGAAAATCTTTGCAACAATTTTCTCTGATAAAGGTCTCATTTTAAAACATGTGGTACTGTTTCAAATTTGTAAGAATAAGAGTCATTCCCTAATTAATAAATATTTTAAGGATATGAAGAGGCAGTTCTCAAGACAAAAAACTCAGGCTATTTATAGCCAGATGAAAAAAATCTCCAAATAAATGATAATTAGAGAGATACAATTTAAAACAATTCGAAGGTTTCATCTCACCCCCATTAGATTTAGAGGGACTGTGGGAAAATAGGATTGACCTATGAATGGATACAACTATCCAGAAAATCAATTTGCAATTATATACAAGAATGTTACTAACATTACATATCCTTTTACCTAAACATAGACTTGTTCAAGCTATACCCAAGAGACCAAAAAAAGAACAAAATATCCTATATGTACAAAAATATTTATAGCAGCTCTTTTTGAAGTGACAAGCAAACACACACACACACACACACACACACACATACACACACATTGGATCTCCTTTAATTGGGGAATGACTGAAAAAAATGTGATATATAACATTTTGCTGTAAGAAATGTGGTTATATTTTTTTTCAGAGCCACAAAAAGAGTTGTATAATCTGATACAGGGAGAAGTGAGCAAAACTTAAAGAATATTTTATACTATCACATAATATAACAAAAATGGACAATTATGAAGATCTGTCTGAAATGATAAAGAAAGAGAAGAAACAAGAAGAATTTTTATCATAATAATACTAAAAGACAAACAATTTTGAAAACTATAAGAATTAAAATCAATGCAGTGAACATACATGATTCCAGAAGAAAATGATGATGCTACTAGCTCTGTACCTCCTGATAGAGAAGGGATGGACTCAGGGTACATAATGAAACATATATTTCTGAGTATGGTGAATAAAGGAATTTATTTTGCTTAATTGTGCATGTCTGTTTTTCCTTTTTTTCCAGTAAAGTGAGGAGTTGGAGAGAAAATAGATTTCTGTTCATTAAAAAAATCAAATTTTTAATAAGGAAATGAAATTATTTATATAAAAGATATCAATAAAAATTTAAAGTTAAAAAACTATGGCTAAGGAAATGATAGCAGTAATAATAGAAAACAGAATGGAAATTTTCCATTTGCGTAAGCAAAATCTGTGGAATTAAAGTTGGGATAGAAGTAATTAACTGGGGAAATATATGCAGCATTTATCTCTGCTAAGGTCTGATATACAATGAATTGATACAAATTGATACCAAAAGAAAAAGAAATTCCTCAATAGACAATTAGGTTGCAATTTTTATAATAGATTTTTATTTTATCTTTCAAAATACATGCAAAGATACTTTTCAACATGAACCCTTGCAAAATCTCTCCCCACCTCGCCTCTTCCCCTAAACAGCAAGTAACACAATATAGATTAAACGTGTGCAATTCTTCTAAACCTATTTCCACATTTATCATGTTGTACAAGAAAAATCCGATCAAAAGATGGAAAATGAGAAAGAAAAAAAACAAGCAAGCAAACAACAACAAAAAAGTGAAAATACTATGTTGTGATCCACATTCAGTGCCCATAATCCTCTCTCTGAATGCAGATGGTTCTCTCCATAAATCTCATCCATAAATATTGAAATTGCCCTGAATCACCTAATTGTTGAAAAGAGCCAAGTAGTAGGCAGTTTTCAAATTAAGTATTGAAAGCTAGTAACTACATGAAAGAAAACTGCAAATCATTGATGTGGGAAAAAAATTTAAATTTTACCTCTAAAATTTCAAATTTTATATGCAAATTTTACAATTTATCTTTGGCAAAAAGATGAGAGAAGATAAAAAATCATAATTGTTGGAAGAAAGGACAGGCAAACAAGTTCTCTGTTCATAAAAATGAGAATTGTTCCAACCATTCTGAAAAGTAATTTGAAGCTATACTCCAAATGTCACTAAACTATACAGATTTTTTTAAACCAGTGATAACACTATTAGGCATTAATGAGGTCAAAGACAGAGGGAAAGGATCTATATGGGCAAAAATACTTAAAAGAGTTCTCTAACGTAGATGTTCTATACCCTTACTGAGTATCTATATTCAGACTTGATTAAAGCATTCTCTATTACTCTATCTCTCTCTTTATTTTTAACTTAATTTTTCTTGAGGATTTTTATTTTCATTAGGATGGGAGATCTATGTCTTTTTTCACAACTTGACTTTTTTGAAATGTTTTGCATAGCTTCACATGTGGTTTCTTAATTGTGCATAGGGTTAAGGGAGAGAATCTAGAACTCAAGCATCTTAAAAACAAATGTTTAAAATTGTTTTGGATAACTGGAGAAAAATATTAAATAAGTTAAAATCTTTAAAAAGAATCTTTAAAAAATAAAATGACATAGTTCTCTTATTGTAGAAAAACTAGAAGCAAACTGAGTGACCATCAGTTGAACAGTGGTTTAACACTGTTGTTTATGATTGTAATAAATTATTAAACAATAAAAATAGGGAACAAGGAGAATTCAAAGAAATTTAGCTTGACTTCTAACTACTTATGATAAGTGCAACAAATATAACCAGAAAAACAATCACATGATATTTACAGTAATGTAAAAGAAAGACTTCAGAATGTTGATTGAAGCAGTCACCAATCATGATTTCAGAAGACTGGCAATGAAACATCTTTCTCTCTTCTTGGCAGAGAGGTAGGGGACCAGAGGTAGAGAACGAGGCATCCATTTTTAGAAATGGCCAATGTGATTATTTGTGTTATTTACTTGCTGTGTACAATTCTTTGTGACCACTTTGGGGGTTTTGTTGTGGCAAAGATATTAAAGTGATTTGCCATTTCCTTCTTCAGTTTATTTTAAGATGGGGAAACTAGTAAGTGTCTGAAGTTAGATTTAAACTCAGGAAGATGTCTTCCTGAATTCACAAACATCACTCTATTCACTGTACCACATAGCTGTTCCCTTTATTTGACTACTTTTTTTTAAACAAAGGATGACTTTTATTTAGGGGAGAAATGAGTTAGAAGATAGTGATGAAAGGAAAGGGAGAAAGAGAAGAAAGGAAGGTAGGAATGAAGAAAAGGAGAAAATGAATGAAGGACAAAAGGTGAGCAGGGAAGGAAGAAAATTAAGAAAAGATTAAAAATAAAAAGAAGTTCACAAAGGAAAAAACAATTATGTTGCTACTTTCTTAAATATAATATATGCCCTTTACAAAAGAAAACTATAGATAATAAAAGTTCACAATTTCATATATAATCCCCTTTTTGTTCAACTTTATAAATTGAAATGTTTGTGTTGATCACTGTTACATTAATAACAATTTTAAAGCAGTTCCAGGAGAGCTGTATAAACTGACTAAAATAATGTAAACAGAAAGTATTAAAAGGTGCCCTGACTGATTAATTACAATAAGCAATTTTGTTCCCAAGTCAAAACAATATAAATTTATTAAGAATTTACTAAGTTCCAGGCCTGGTGCTAAAAACAATGAATATAAATAAAAGCAAAAAGAAAGCCAATCCCTACCCTTAAGGAGTTTACATTCTCTAATAGAGAAAGACTACACAGAAAAGGGAGATGAGAAGAGGGGTGATGGGAAAAGAAAAAGTGAATGCAGAGAAAAGGAGTGAACAGGAAAATGGACTGGGCATTTCCTCCAAATGGAGGTTCCAGGAAGAATTCAAATGAGGCCAGAGCAGCCTGGGTGAGGAATCTTCCAGGGTGAAGAGGCTGCTGAGAAAATAAGAGAAGATCCAAGATTCAAGAACAAAGCTCAGAGAACAAACTAAAAACCATGTTGCCCAGCTCTGCATATAGCATGTCCCACATGCTGTCACTCATGTTCATTTTATCAGCTCAAAGAGGGTGGAAAGGTGAGCATCAGGTCCCTCAATAAAAAATCAATAAGCTTTCTTTTTAATGTGCTGTTACTCTGAATCTCCAAACATATATATGTCAATATATGCATTTAAAATTATATGCATTGTATATAGATCAATACTTTTTTAAAAGTATTTAATTCAAGACTTAGAAGGACCTGAGTTAAAATCCAGACTCAGACATTTGCTAGCTGTGTGACCCTGGTCAAGTCACTTAACCTAAATTATCTCCCCAAAAAATAAGCACACTCTCGAGGAAGTAAACTGAGGCAAAAGCACTGAGGATTGGACATCTGACAATAGAGAAGAGAGCCAGTTATAGAAAAGAAGTCAGTTCTTGAAAGAGAATCATTTCTTGTCTGGATGACAGAAAGTGGGGAAAGGGAATATTAATTTCCCCTTTTCTCCCACTGACCATGTACTTTTGCAACAGAGTTCATCATCCAGCAAACTGCCCAGCGGAGAAGAGGTCCAAGAGATGGATCAAAGAAAAAAAGAAGCCAGAATGGGTTCACCCCTATCTGACTGAAGCTAAGCTGGGGAGAGAAAAGGACCCAAGGAAGTAATGATCTACACAAGGGGTGCTACATGAATACAACACAAGAAGAAAACAGAGATCAGGACCCAGCAGGGACAGAAGTATGGATTTCCTTAGTCACCTGAGGGTCCTCAGAGGGAGCCCACTTTTCCCACTGATGCTGGATGTAGCTGTGGTAGAGCACAACCCAGGATTATGGAGGAAATTTTTTTTTGTTTTTTTAGAGGTAACTAGGTGATACAGTGGATAGCATGCTGAACCTGGAGGCAGGAAAACCTGAGTTTAAATCCAGTCTCAAGCTGTATCTGTATGACTTTGGTTTAGTTATCTGCCTCTGTTTCCTCACATGTGAAATAGAGATAATAATAGTATCCACTTCACAACCTTGTTGTTGGATCAAATGAGATACTTGTAAAGCACCTGGCAAATTGGAGGCATTTAACAGATACTTATTCTCTTCCCTTTTCCAGTCTTAAGGTTATTGTATCTCCCGACTGACTGTAGTAAGTGGAGGGTTGTGAGCTATAGTTTTAGGATTAGGAGCCCACACAGTACATTTATACCTGAATATTTGTGTCACCATTTCCACTCAATCTGTAAAAGAGAATTGTAGTGATAGCCTCAAAGCAGGTGCTACACTCAGAACTTTTTGATTATAAGTTCAGGAAAAACCAACTGAATGAAATTACTTTCTATTGTCATGCAACCAATAACCCATTAAGTTACTCTGTTAGTGAAAGTCTATAAGTCTATATGTCTGTCTATATATATATCCCTATATATAGATATGTAGAAATCCACACATGTATATATGGATAGACAGACACATATACATAGAGAGAGAGAGACAGAGAGAGAGATGGAGAGAGACAGAGAGAGAGAGACAGAGAGAAAGACTTCTCAGACTCAGTTTCTTCTCCCACAAAAAGCAAATAATAATAATCTCTATCATACAGAATTGTGAGCATCAAGTGAGATGATAGATGTAAAGTGCTTTATCAATAGCTGTAAAACTATACCAATGCTGACTATTATTATTGTCATAATGGGGACAATTTTTATAACAATGAACAGAAAGAATTTGCAGATCTGGTTGCAAAAAATAAAGCCTGATAGTGCCATGCCAGAAACCAGCTCTGACAAAGAGCCAATTGTTAAATTCTCAGTGTGAGCACTTACACCTCAGAAATCACAAGTGCTACAAATCAGTATTTGATTTCTTTTTCTGTTTATTGTCTACACTTTAAAAAGTGATAGAGAAAATAGTAGTAATGCAGATTAAATTTAAAAGTAAGCCAGGTTAGGTTTGTCAGTGTTTCCCAGGGAGCCGGTTGTTAAACATTTATCAGCATATCCCCATTCTGAAACAACTGAAGGATATTAACAAGCACTCTCCAATAGCCTGATCCATTTCAGTCCCTAAATTACATAATTTCTCTGTCCATTCTACCTTCTGCTGCCCATACTCAAGAGCCTCAGAATTGTTATTGAACAAAGATACCATAAGAGAGTTAAATTCTTGCCTCTCCTTGTCAGTCACTATCTTTTGCTGTCCTCATGGCTCTCAATAAGATTAAATAAATGATTAGAAAGGCGCAAAATGTCAGCAGCCCCATAGAACTTCAGAGAAGAGGAAGTCAGTTGCTGCTCTGAGATTAGAAGAAAGACATAAAAGCCCCAGATGGCCTTTGCAAAGAGCAAAACAGAACTATGGAGTTTGTGCTGCTTCTGGTGCTGATTGCTTCTGCTCATGCAAGCCCAACCATTCGCCGCTTTGACAGGTAAATCTGGGAGCCCGAAACATCCCCTGTTCAATGTGACAAGTAGTGACCAGATGGGAACTCATCACTTACCTTTATGTCTTTAAAGGGAGAAGGTGTTGAGGGTGAAGCCCCAGGATGAAAAACAAGTGAGCATCCTAAAGGACTTGGCTGACACTACTTTGGTAAGATTTTTTATGGGGGCTTTTTTTAAAAAATTAATTTCTTTGCTTTATATGGTTTTTTTCAAGAGCCAAACCATTTTAATGGGACAGTTTCCAACAGTCAAAGGAAAGGTGTAAATAAGATGATTCAAGCAAATACTTCAATTTTATTAACTGCATGACCTTCTGAGGAGTTATTTAACATTTCAGTTTCTCAAATGTAAAATGGAGAAAAATAATGCTTTTCTGTCAAGAGAGAGGCAGCTTGGTTGGTGATTTTCTTGGTGGTCTTAAGGAGTTGATCTTCAAGCACAGAGCATCTCAAATTCAAGTCCAGCTTCTGATACCTACTGGCTGTGTGACCCTAAAAAAGTCAATCAAATTGTCAAGAGTATTCCAGGTTAAGTCTCCAAGAAGGTACCAGTCTTCATTGATACAGAGAATATCCTCATCTGGAAGTTCCATATGTTAATGAAATCATAGGTCCTAGTCTCTGTCCTCTGTCTTACGAATTCATCTAAATAATTATTACTTCAGTCAGGTAAAAGGTAGAGTTATAAAACAAAAAAAAAGTCTATTTCTGTTTGTTTTCCTTTTCCTCTTCCTTTCTCAGCATCCTTTTCTCCTTTCTGGATCCTCTTTTGCCATTCATTGTCTGGTTCTTCCCATTTATTCTTCTGGCTCTCTTTCAGCCTACCAGTCAATCCCAGATTAATGAAGTAACTAAAGATTAAATCAAAACTGGGCTGTTGTGAATTTAGAATAAGATAAACCTCCCCAGCCAAGCAAGAGCATCTGAATTTTAAAAGGAGATTCTGAGATGGTCAGATTTTTAGAACTTAGAGGAATTTAGCCACTGGGGATCTCCCAACAAGTCAGGGTTTGGGCCTTTTTATTTTTATCTTTATTTTATTTTTTTATTTTCAAAATATACACATAGATAACTTTCAACATTCACCCCTGTGAAACAGAATTCAATTTATTTTTTTAATTTATCAATTTATTAAATTAATCTATATTAAATTATTTATAATTATATATTAATAAATTAAATTTATTAAATTAAAATTAAAATATTAAAATTTATTAAGCCTTTCTGATGCAAATCACTTGTGGAAAGACTGTGACTAAAAAAGTCAGTCCAGTAACAATTCTAAATGCTCTGACAATCTCCTATTAGGAATACAAATAAAATTAGACCTACAAAACTGAACCTAAACCCAATCAATTCATTTTCCTGGGGAAAAAAACTGAAGTCAAGCAAGAGAGTGATTAGGCCAGGGTCACACAGGCAGTAAACAGCAAGCTGAGATTTTAACTCAGATCCTATGACTCAGTGCTCATGCCATTATACAATGGGATCAAGTAGGGGTTCATCGCTGAGGTTGATCAGGAAAAGTCTTTGTGGGAAGAAGCAGCACCTGAATCAGTAACCGAAGGAACGTATATAAAACTTCAGAGGAAAGTAAGATGCATTCAGATCAGGGAGGACCACCTGGGCAGATTCAGGATGGGAGAAGATGGAATCACCTGTACAATGAATGACTAATCAACCATTTTGACTAGAAGAATATGTGAGGGGGCTTAATAAAATTGGAAAGGTAGGTGGATACTGGATTATGAAGTACTACGAATTCTGTGGTATAAGAGAAAATAAGGATCCATTAAAGAATTTTTGCTCTTAAGGAGACATGGTAAAATCTATATTTTATGAGCATCAGTTCTGGAATGACAATTACAAGCAATAGGGCTGCTTTTCAGAGACTTTCTGAGATCACATCATGCAAGCTAGCAACACCTGCTCCCATTCCTTCCTTGTAACGTTTGCATAACAACAACCAGATTGTAAGGTTTGCAAAGCACTTTTAGAAGTATTATCTCATTTTATCCTCAAACAAACCAGAAATGAGGGTTCTATTATTATCCCCATTTTACAGATAGAGGAAACTGAGACAAACAGCTATTTGTGACTTGCCCAGAATTAAGAATCAAGTCAAGAAAATCCAGGCACTGTGCTAAACACTAGAAATGGGATTATAAACAGAAAAGAGAGCCCCTGCCCTCAAGGAGCTTACATTGTAATGGGGAAAAACAATACCTTAAAGGAAGCTAAAAAGGGAGTATGAGGAGATGAAGGAGCCTAGTGGGCAGGGGCATTGTAGAGAAAGTCAAGAGATTCAGGAACGGAGGCTATGCTGGTCTAAGTGTATTCCCTAAAATGGTCACAACTATTAAGAATTTTCATTGCATCGACGTCAATTCCTTCATGTGCCATTGCCTCCAGTCCCTTATTATCCTGTGCAAAAATAACAATAATGATAATGGCAACAAAAGCGGCAATGTCATTATTATTGTCACCATCTAAGTGACATTTTTGTAACAGAATGACAGCATAGGGTAGTGGATGGGGGATCAGCTTTGGTCAGACCTGTACCTCTGACATATACTAGCTGTGTGATAATAGACAGCTCAGTCATCCTCTCAGCACTCATCCATACCATGAAGATGATAAATTACAGGATCACTTTTTATCTCCAACAGATGGAGAAAGCTTTCATATCAGCAAAATTAGAGGTATAGAGCACTTTAAAATCCTCAAAACTCCCTAGACACATTGTCTCATTAGAACTCACAGAAATCCTAAGAGAGAGGTTATACAAACCTATTTACAATTTCAAATGATCCTTTGCCTGGAAGTTTCCCCAAACAGAGAAGGCTAAAAGTCACATATTTCCTCTATTTTTTTTGTAATTCATCAATTGCCAAACTAATGGTATGGCAATCTATCCATATTGAACCTAAAGATGACTAAAATCAACATGTTCTCCTGTCCTCCACTCATTGACTCAAGTACCTCAATAGTCACAATGAGATGTTTCTTTCCATCCTTAATGGTATCCTTTTTTCTCTGCAGCTTGACTTCTGGCATCCTAATTCTGCTCATGATGTCATACCTAAAATGGATGTGGACTTCCGTATTGGTGAAAATCAGTTCCTTTATATCTCTTCTGTTCTGAAGAAAAATGAAATACAACATGAGTAAGTTTTGCCTAACTTCCCAAATTTATCGCATATTTTAAAACTGTCCAAAAACATACGTTAACTAATTAGCCATTCTAACAAGAATTTTTTTTGTTAGGCCAAAATTTAATGATAACTGCCAAAATAGCATCATGCCATTTTCTCTTACCTTATATTGACAACTCTCATCTTCTAATAAGCCAGTCAAAATAAGGTTAATAATAGCCTTAATATCAAAAATTTACATTTAAATGATATAAATTAAGAGTTGACTCTTCTTGCAAGAATGACCCATGATTTCTAATATATGGACCAATGAAGGAAAGATTGGATCAGGGAAAGAAAGAACGGGGATCTCTTTCAGTTCACGAATCAGATACATTGGTATATTTCTTTAGAAAAGATTGTGAAGCACATTTTGAAATTATCAAAATTATTTTCATGTGATGTGGTAGGGAAAAAGAAATGGTACTCACCACACAATGACAAGTTCTGGTTCAAATCATGACTTGTCTAGATGCTGTCCATGTGAGCCTGAGTATAATACAACCTTACTGGGTGATAGTTTCCTCTGCAAAATAAAGAAATTGAATCATATTATTTCTAAGGTTTCTTTCTGTTCTAAATATATACTTTAATGAAAAATGGAGAAAAGGTCCACTTTATGCCTCTTTCTTAACTTGTTAAAATAAATTTATTATACACTCAAATTTAAGCAACAAAATTAATCACACAATTTATACTTAAATATAAATATCTACATATAATGTGCCCATAATGTTTATTAAACATTTCTTTTTGTTCTCTGTCTCTCCATTTGCCTCATTATTTGTCTACACATTTTTTCCTTGTACATAGTTACAATCAGCATGTTTACAATTCCACTGGTTCTGCTTTTTAAAATTCAGATTGCTTCTTTTTCTTTTTAAAATTATATTATCATTTTAATAATATTCTACTTTTCTACATATTAATAGTTTAATATCAAATGGCGGATATTTAGCTTTCTTCTAATTCTTTGTAATAACAAATGCATATATAATACATATATGATTTCAATTTTATATAACATAATTTTATATGTATAAATATAATTTCACATATAAATAGATGTAATTATATACAATATGACATATATAACATATTCATATATAAATCTATAATTATACATACTTTTGATTTTATATATAATTTAAATTTATATATGTATATAATTAAAATTTTTGTCAGTTAACCAAACATTTTTAAAGTACCTACTATGTGCAAAGGATTTGACTGGACTCAGAATATAGGAAGGTAAAAGATAATGACCTCAAAAAGCTTACAATGCATTAGGAAGCCTATGATATGTACAAGAATAGTATAGCTAGAGTAGAATGGCAGAAAGAAAAGATTGAGACAAAATGCTAAAGAAAAAAGTAAGGATAGGAAGAATACTTTGAGCTGGAAAAATTGGAGCGAGTTTTGTAAAGATGGTAATGTTTAAAATGAATCTCAGAAGAAAAACTTTTTGACCAGTGGGTAACAAAAAAAAAAAAAAAAGAAACAAGCATATACATGGGTAGTTGTTACAGTGAAAAGAAAGCTGGATTTGGCATCAGGGAACCTGATTCAAAGTTTTTGCTCATGAGTTTTGCTCATACATATGATCCATGTATCTCTCTAGCTCAGTTTTGCTTTGTCATTGTCTTAAAATTACTTAAAGCAGGTCAATGTATATAATTGTTGTTTATTTAAAAATTCATTGAATTCAAATGAATTGAAATTACTTCACTGGATTGGATTGATCAGGAAAAGGGGCTTCTATCCTGAATTACCAGTGAAAGAAAACATGGCACACCTTGGAGTCATGATTCTACATTGGCAATTACACCAAGAAATTAATCTCAGGAATTCCCTTTGTTTCCAAGAACTTGTCTAGGTCCTTTAGCACAACACTTATTTAAATGTACAAGCAGGAAACCTGGGTAAAGACTTTTTTCATTCTTATTGAACTGTCTTTCTTTGCTTTCTAAGGGGATATTAAATATCCCATTAGGTCAATGGATCTGAGATCTCATTAATACTAAGAGTCTACCAATGTTGCTGATTAATAATAATAATAATAGTATTTATATATCACTCCATGAAGTTTACAAATCACCTAAAAATATTATTTCACTTTTTCCTCACAGCAGCTCAGGGAGGTACATATTGTTATTGTCATTCCCATTTTACAGATAAGATAACTGAGGCAGACAGAGGCTAAGTGATTCACCCAGAGTCACACAACTAGTAAGTATCTAAGGCTGGTTTTCCTGAGTTTTTCACTTCACCAGCTAATTGTTCAAGCTATCCATTCCTGTCCATGTTAACATCTCTTGTCCGTGCCTTCCTGAAACTCTAGACACAGGATGTCCCTCCATCAAGCTCCAGGTCTTGTGAAAAATAACTCACTTAATGAGATACCTTGGGGCAAATTTTCTTAAATATGGCTAAAGTGAGGAGCTGCACTTTTTGAGATGAGGCAGTCTGATAAAGAGGAAAGAATGTTGACTTTGGAGGCAAAGGAACTGGATTCAAATCCCAACTATGATACTTTCTCCCTCTTCAATCTCAAATAAGAGATGATTTCAGTAGCTGTCAGGTTCTTCACCTAAAAGATTAGGGAGTTAACTTGTTGACCTCTGAGGTTTTCTTAAAGCTCTGAATTTATAATCCTATTTTTTTCTTCCTTCCAAACTATAAAGATGCACAATGACAGTTTTTGCTTTGAAGGATGATCCTGAAATCATGTCCCTTAGGTGCCTTACAGTATACATAATTGCATTTGCATATTAAACACTCTTGAAAGTAGTTATCATTTAGGATTCTGTGCCTAAATGAGAACAGAAACATCTGGGTGGTCCTAGATACTTGCCTTCCTAAAAACATATTAAGGGCCATATTCGACATAATTATTTAATTGGACATCCCTCATTAGCCAGGGCAAACACACGATTTAGTTACAAGGCATCTGCTTACCCTGTTCTATTTTTCCATTTCCCGAAAATTAAATCACAAAGAAAGAAAGCTTTTTTTTCTTTTCAAAATGGAATATGTCTTTCTTCCTATAATGATATTTTTACAAAGTTAAAAACAAAACCAGAAAACACAAATAAGTGGTACACACAAAATTCACCCCTTTACTCATTAAAACCTGTGACAGAAAGTGGGCACTTAATTACATCTCAGAAACCTGAGTTTAGAGTCAAGAGAAATACACCTTTTCTTACTTCCTTTGGGTTTCTGAACATCCACTTAACCTCTCTTCCATTGGAGGATTCCTTAAAATTAGTAAATAGATTAGGGATTCATTAATGAAAGGTAATGAGAAAAAAAGCCATCTTTAATAGTAATAAAATAAAAAAGGACAATTCAGAGAAATCTTATTAAGAGCTTAAGATCTGTCTTCTAATATGGGGCCTTGTACTTAGTAGGTACTTAATAAATGCTCCTTGAATTGGATGATAAGCCTATGTGAGAAAGGTAAGTAACAGAAAACATTAAGATATCTCCATTGACCCTCACAACAATCCTGTAGAAGAAGCATTTATTGTCCATTTTTTTGCAGATGAGGTAATTCAGACTAAGTGACTAGCCCAGGGTGATATGGTTAGTAAGTATCTGCAATAAGACTGAACTCAGATTTTTCTGACTCCAGGTCCAGCTCTCCATCCCCAGTGCTGGCTTCCTATGTATCACAGTAAAAACTAAACGATCATCTAAACATTAATATCTAACGACCTTACAATAGACAAATTCAATTTTTTGCAACCAGATGCATGATTCTTGTTCAATAAGGTGGCACCAAGGATAAAATTCTAGATATGGAGTCAGGAAAATAACTTCATACATCTGACCTCAAACAGTGTGACTCTAAGCAAGTCACTTAACTCCTGTCAGCCTCAGTTTCTTCATCTGTAAAATGGGAATAATAATAATAATAATAGCACTTACTTCCCAGGGTTGTTATGAAGATAATATGAATAATTTTTGCAATCTTAGCATGCACCTGGCACATATATATTGATATATAGATATGAGAGCTATGATAATGATTCCTAAATCCTGGATCTGGAATCAGACAGTGAAGGTCACTATTTCGGTCACTTTGATCAAGTCTTAATTTTGAGGGGATCCAATTTCTTTTCTGCAAAATGAAGGAGTTGAAATATGCATATGGTCTTTGAGGATCCTTCCCATTACACACAGACAAATAAGACCACAGTCCTGCTCAGGAATCTTCTCCATGCTATAGAAGGAGGGGTGGCAGGGAGAATGTCATTGCCATTTTAGACCATCATCCTGCAATGTTGTTTTTCTAGCTAGCATCTGTTCCTCAGCCTGGTGCAATGCCAAGAGTACAGAGCTTTAAGATGGGGACCTGAGTTTAAATTCCCACTATGCAATTTAGTCCCAGTGTGACTTTAGGCAAATCAATCTCTGAGCCTCAGTTTTCTAATCTGTAATGTGAAGGAGTTTAGCAGCATAGCCCAGATCTCTTTCCAGATTAATGATCTTATAATGTCTCATTCAGCTGAGAACACAGGACCCTTTTTTAAAGGAGTCAGATATGAACATTTCAGTCCTGCCTAAATGAGCATAGTGATGTATGGAATAAAATCAACAAACACATGCCCACCTTTCCCTCCTCATCTCATGCCCCCCCAAAAAAGTATCCTATTAAGTTTTTAACTTAAATTAACTAGAATAACTTGAATTCAATGAAAAATTGTTTTTATAATTTCATTTCAATTTCCAGAGACTTTATATATCCCATCACAAACACATTTTTTTTTTGGCTGAGGCAATTGGGGTTAAGTGACTTGCCCAGGGTCACACAACTAGGAAGTGCTATGTCTGAGATCAGATTTGAACTCAGGTCTTCCTGACTTCGGTGCTCTATCCACTGCGTCACCTAGCTGCATATTGAAATACAGCACCTGCCTCAAAAGATTGCTGAAAAAATCAAATGAAATAATATTTGTAAAGGGCCTAGTAAAATGCTTAGTACACAGTTAGTGCTTAATAAATGCTTATTCCTTTCCCATATAAGTAGATATCTCCAAAAAATGGTTTCTCTCCAATGTGGGAGTTCCCTTCACATGTGCACATCATACCTGTTTGTGAGTTAATAGATAAGTCTTAGGGAATTGCTTAATGATCAGAGAGGTCCCTCCAGTAAATGTCAGAGGTACATTTTAATCCAGCTCTTCTTAGAGCCAGATGTAATTCTTTCTATCCATTCTCTGCCTCTCAGAGAAAAAAAATACAGAAAACTAGAGAGACAGAGACAGAAGATAAATAGAAGATTGAGAGAGAGACAGACAGACAGACAGACATATAGAAGTAGACTGCCAAAAGGGTCTAGAAACTTTTTTATATTTTACAATTTTTATTATTTATTTTTAATATTTTCTTGTTAAATTTTGAGTTCCAAATAATCTCCCTTCCCCATCCCCTGAGAAGGCAAGCAATATGATATCAATTATTCACATGAAATCATACAAAATATATTTCCATATTAGTCACATAAAATAAAAGAAAAGAAAGTGAGAAAGCTATATTTCAGTCTGCACTCAGTGTTCATCAGTTCTCTCTCTCATGAGTTCTTTGGAATTGACTAGGATCACTGAATTGACTTAACAGAGTATATAATTCTTTCAGTTGATCATGGTAAAATATTGTTGTTACCTATATACAATCTCCTGGGTCTGCTCATTTCACTTTACATCAATTCAGATAAGTTCTTATGGATTTTTCTGAAACTATATCCTTCATCATTTCTTTCAGCACAATCACATTTCATCACAGTTATATGCCATAACTTCTTCAGCTGGTCTCCAATTGATAATTTTCAATTCTTCACCACTACAAAAAGAACTTATGAACACACACACACACACACACACACACACACACACACACATATATATATATATATGTATATATATAGTTTAACATATAGGTCCTTTTCCTTTTTCTTTGATTTTCTTGGGGTATAAACTTAATAAAGGTTTGCTGAGTCAGAGGATATTCACAGTTTTAGGCCTTTTGTTTTAGTTCCAATTGTTCTTCAGAATAGTTGAATTATTGCCCTACTCTGTGAGCAGTTCTTTGGTGTACCTGTATTTCCCTCATCTCTCTCACATTTGTCATTTCTGATAGGTTTGGAGTAGTACCTCAGAGCTGTTTTAATTCACCTTTTTCTAATCAATAGTGGCTTAGAATATTTTCACATGACTATAGATAGCTTTGACTTTTTCGTCTAAAAACTATCTTTTTATATTCTTTGACAATATCTCAATTGGAGAATGGCTCTTATTTTTATAAATTCCTTTTTCTGATTTTTCTTCTATCTCTTATATTTGGTTTTTAAACTCCTTTTTGAACCCTTCTAGGATTATTGTTTTTAAGCCTGAGACCAATTCACATTTTTCTTTGAGGCTTTAGTTGTACTTGTTTTAACATTATTGTCTTCTGAGTTTGTGTTTTGACCTTCCCTGTCACCATAGTAACTTTCTATGGTCAGATTATTTTTTTTAAGTTTGCCCAATTTTTTAGTCTTTTTTTAAAATTTTGAACTTTATGTTAAAGATGGATTTTTCTATCCGAGTGGAGGGGGCATTGTCCCAAGTTTCAGGGGTTTTTTCCTGTTTTCAGAGCTAATTCTGTGAGTCTGTATGTTTTTACTTCTTCCAGGTGTAGTTACTGCTTTCCTGACATGTGCTCTGCTCTATTAGTGACCACAAGCATTCTTCTCCACCTGGGAACTGTAATCAGGTCACTGCTCCTGCTAGTATTCCTCTGGGAATGCTGTGGTCTAGAACTATATATGGACAATGCAATAGAATCCTGCACCTACTGCCCATAAAGGCTCTCCTTCTAAACAGTTGTCTAACCTTCTCACTGTATATAGACTAAAAGCTCCAGCTGCTGTCACTGCTGATTCACTCTGTTTGCCACAGCTCAGCCTACTCTGGATTGTGCTTCACTATCACTCCAATAAGATAAGCCTTTCTTTCTGACCTTCTTAAGTTGTCTTGAACTGGAAAGTTATTTTACCCCATCCTTTTGTTGATTGTGCCACTTCAAAAATTTTTGAAGTATTATTTTAAAATTGTTTGGAGGGGAATTTGAAAGAGCTCAGGTCATTCCCTGCCATCTCAGGTCTGCTCCCCCCATTATTATCCACTTTCATTTCTATTCCCAGTTTTCTCTTCTGCCATCCTTATGTCTTTCATTAACTTTTCCAGGAATTCTTGTTGGGTTTGGGTTCCATTAGCATTTTTCTTTGAGGCTTTGTTTGTAGCTGTCTTTACATTGTCTTTTTCTGAGTTTAATCAAGTTCCTTCTTCTTGTTATTTGTTTGTTCATTTTTCTATCTAATTTCTTGACTTTGAACTTTATGTTAAAGTTGACCTCTGCTTGCCTGGCAATGAAGAAATACTATCCCAAGCTTCAAGTTTTTCATGCTACTACTTTCAAAATTAGTTCTGGGGTCTACGAGTTTTCAATGCTTCTGATACAATATGATAAAGACAGAGGTATGATCACTGATTTCCTATACTCTTGTCTTTAACTAAAAAAGCCTCTGGTCTTCTGTAGCCACAGGCCCTCTTTACCTTAGAATGATTGAAAACTATAGCCAGGATCCCTGCTTCTTTGTGATGGGCTCTCAAAACTCCTCTATACCATGGTTCTGCAACGGAGGAGTTCACATGGGCAACACAGTTGCCAATCAGAGTAAGCTATAACAAATAGCAGCAAATGGTCTCTTTGTAATCTCTTTCTGACCATTTTTCTGAATCCTTACACTCTGATACCTACTGAAGCTGCTGCCGTTATTCTACTTTTGCTGGACTCTAGACAGGCTTCCACTCTACATCACAAATTTCTCCTGATGATCCCTAAGTTTTGTTAGGATGAAAAAATGTTTCACTCTGATCTTTTGTTGGCTCTGCTACTCCAAAATTTGATTTGAAGTGTTATTTTAAAGTTGTTTGGAGGGGAAATAATGTTGAAAGTTAAGTTGGATTGTCTATATTCTGCCATCTTGGCTCTAACCCCCTAGTCCAGAGATTCTTAATTTTTTTGTATCATGACTTGCTACACAGCTTGGTAAAACCTATGGATTTTTTTTTATTTTTTGCTTTTTGCTGAGACAATTGGGGTTAAGTGACTTGCCCAGGGTCACACAGCTAGGAAGTGTCTGAGACCAGATTTGAACTCAGGTCCTTCTGACTTCAGGGCTGGTGCTGTAATCACTGCACCACCTAGCTGCTCCAAAACCTATGGATCTTCTCCCACAATGATTCTTCCCCCCCCCCCAGTCATGATAGAAGAATGCTACTTTTAAACTAGCAGCTAATGAAATTAAGATTTTTTTGTCACCCAAATGTACATATCCCCTAAAAACCTATCTAAAGACCCCTTAAGGGTCCCAGAAGCCTAGATTAAGAACTCCTGCATAGGATGTAAGAATTTTGGGAGAAAGAAATGTTTTTCCTGGTACATTGCCTTATACACTGAGATTTAGACAAATACACATGATCAGGATACCAAGTATTCAATTTGGGAAACAAATAATAATCACTTTGGTTGGAAGAGAAGATTGACAATGAAGAATAACATTAAACAAACCTGGAAAAATACTTTAGATCTGAATTATTGTGGTCCACAAAAATCCAGTTGAGGATTTTGTGTTTAATACTAGAAGAAATAGGAAGCCAGTGAAAGTTCATAAAAATGGGAAATTACGCAAGTTATAGGATCATAGATTTTAGGGTTGTTGAGGATTTTGAAGGTCAAACAATCCAGCTTTTCATTGCACATATGAGAAAACTGAGGCTAAGGTACTCAGCCAAGGTCATGTAGAAATGAGAGAGCCAGAATTTAAACCTGGGTCCTACAATGTGAAATCCAACACCTTCCTACTATAACACAATGCCTCTGCTGTAGAATCCAAATTCAAAATTATATCAGCTCAAACAAGAGATCTGGCAACAGGTTGGCTAAGGGAAGGTTTTCAACTGAGGTTGATGGAGAGAAAGTTGATGAAAAAATTAAGCATGGGCAGAGAGCTGAGATTTGGCAGGACCATAAAACTCAAAAGCAGTTGGCAATAATGAGACTAAAAGGGTTTAAATTTGACCATGGAGTAATTGTCCCTTATTGGGGCATTCATAGAAACTATACCACAAGTTATGAACAGATGTGGATAAAGGTCAACATTAGAACTGAATATCTCGAGCAAACAACTCCTGGAAAGCTAGCAGTGAGCTTATTATCCCTCACTGTGACACCAGCAGGATTCGCCTATGTACTGTCCCAGGCTACTTTTGTTAACTCCGAAGCCATATCTCCAATTCATTCAGACCACTCTAGCCTGGCTTCAGACTTCTCCCCTGAGGACTTGGAAGTACTTTTCTGATAATAACTATAGGTTCTGACCCATGAGGGGGACCGTGATTATCTACATAGGCGGTGAGAATAGGAGAGTTAGTAAGGGCTTAAGAACAGAATGGGAAGACAATAATGAGGGAGCAAAAGCAGGCAGATTCTGATGTAGGAAGGAAAGGAAGGGAGAATTGCTGCAAATAAAAGATAACTGTTTTCCTTTCTCTAGTAAGTATGTATTTTGTCATCCCTCTGTCAAATAGAGTCCTGATTTATGATCTGCAAGAAGAGATTGAAAAACAGTTTGATGTGAAAGATGATTTTCCTGGCAGACACAGCTATTCAAAATACAATGACTGGAGCAAGGTACGGGAGAGAATTCCTACATGTAAAAAGAATACCAAACTCTCCAGCTATACCATTACACACACACATTGTTTTGTTATATAGTTTTGAATTTCCTCAAAGTACTTCAATCACCTCAAATGGATTCTGCTTTTTAGATTGCTGCTTGGACTCAACAAATGACCGAAAAGAGTCCAGAGCTGATCTCTCGTGTTGAAATTGGAAAAACTGGAGAAAATAATCCAATGTATGTTCTCAAGGTAAAAACAAAAACAAATATTTCTTACGGTGGCAGTGGGAGGAGGTAGTGATGGAAGCAGCCAACAGTTAAGAGAGACGCTGTGGTTTTAGAGTAAAGCTTCTCAAAGTATAGTCTGTGGACCTATGGGTGCCCAAGACCTTTTCAAGGAGAGCATAGCATCGACTATTTTCATAAAAATACTAATTATTTGCCTATCAAAACTCTTCCTTTTTCAACTACATTTCTGTGTAAGGATGGATTTTTTTCATATGCTTCATGCAAATATCACAACAGACCAAATGCAAAAGCAACTCAGAGTCCAGCTGTTTTTTATTAGGCCAAACTAATTAAACACATTAAAGAGATCTGCAAACAAATATGTAAGGCAATGCAATTTCTCTTGATAATCTTTTTTAATTTGGAAAATAGTTATTTTTCATTAAAATGTGTCACATATAAACTTGCAATGGATTTATTACTATTATTTAAAGATGAATTAATAAATAAAAAATTTTAAGGTTAGAAGTTTTAATTTTTAATACTATATTATAGTATATTATAGTATTAAATTTATATAGTATTAAATTAATATAGTATTTAATAATATATCATAGTATTACCTAAAATATATTATTTTAATACTATATTATACTATATACCATATAATACTGATATATATATATATATATCAGTAGAAAGAATCCACATAAATGGGTCTCCATAAATGGTCTCCAAAGACCTATGTGAATAACTTTGAAAAGGGTAAAAAAGTCCTAAGACAAAAAAAAATATTGAGAACTGCTGGAATAGTGGATAGAGGACTAGTCTTTGAAACAGGAAAACCTGGGTTCAATTTCTGCTCTGATACATGCAAATTGTACTACAGGCCAATCCATTTACCCTCTTCATTAACTATCTCCAACTATAAATTATAGAGGAATGGTTGATGTGCATTAATGATAGTTTCCTGACCTTAAGTTTTCCACATGGAGGAAATCACAATTCTACATAAATAAATCTGTCAGTTTTGTTACAAAATATGTGCTAATTTGAAGATAATAAAATAAAATGTTTTTAAGAGTTCATACTAATTCCTTCACATTTGTATTTTTAACCCACTACATATCTTGAGATAAGAAATGGTGATTATGTGGAGTGAGTAAAGCAATGGCCCTGAAGTCAGGAGGAATCAGTTCAAGTACAACCTCAGACATTTAATACTTCCCAGTTCTGTGACCCTAGGCAAGGAAGGAAGGAAGGAAGGAAGGAAGGAAGGAAGGAAGGAAGGAAG